>QANZ01014868.1:0-17531 GCA_003254925.1 Chamaecrista fasciculata | reverse complement strand
ATAAATTTTAATAACTTAAAATGAAAAAAAAAAACACATAAGAATAAAGATAATTTTGTCATACAAATTAAAAAAAAAAATCAGAGTTAATACTCATTAGTAATTCTGATTATGTATTACTTCTTAATAAATGTTCTTATTAGCGTAACCAAAAAAAGGAACAAAATCCTAAATTTTAAACGTGGAAATACAGGTCATAATTGCTTCTCGTTATTTTGTCTTTATCTTTGTCGTCAAATTAAAGCATCCAATCCACGCTTTGTCAAGATCGATTTAAACTTTGAAGCTTTAAAACCCCCCCACTTCCATAGCTAAGTGTTATCATTCAAAGACACACCAAACCAAAACCAAAACCAAAATGAGTAGTAAAACTAAAAACCTCATTGAAATCTCTCACTTTCTTCTTCTTCTTCTGATCATATCATTCACATTATCATCATTATTCTCATTCACCAACGCCTTACTCCCTCAATCGCCAATTCAATGCAATCAAGGCGCGTGCACTCTCGTCAACTCCTACGGCGCGTGGGGTGACCGATCCTCCTGTCACGCCGTTTCCGTCGTTTTTCCCAAAACCGAACAAGACCTCCTCGCCGCCGTCGCCGACGCCACGCGCCGCCGTCTCAAAATCAAGATCGTCACAAGATTCTCACACACAATTCCCAAATTGCCCTGCCCTTCCGCCAATTCCTCCACAATCCTCATCAGCACCGAGAAATACAACTCCGGCATCGAGATCGACGCCGCGAATCTCGCCGTCACAGTGGATTCCGGCGTCGGACTCCGTCAATTGATTGATCGAGTGGAGGAATTAGGGTTTAGCCTTGTGGCGGCGCCGTATTGGGAGGGCGTGACGGTGGCAGGGCTTATAAGCACCGGAGCACACGGCAGTTCGTGGTGGGGGAAAGGAGGAGCCGTTCATGATCACGTGATCGGCATAAGTGTGGTGGTTTCTGCTTCTGAATCTGAAGGTTATGCGAAAATTTTGAAGATGGATGCAAATCATCCTCTCTTTAATGCTGCTAAGCTATCTTTGGGAGTGTTGGGTGCCATCTCCAAGGTCAGTTTTTACATTTTAGCCCCTTTTTTTTTTTTATTAAATTAATGATTTGATTTCATACGACTCATAATGCTATCAAGATTCAAATATTCATTTTTAAGGAATGTACTACTAAATTTAATATTTCAATGATTGAATTATATATGTAGATATTTACTCTTTTTTCTTTCCTTTAAATTATAGTTTTATAAAAAAATATATTTTTTAATATTCAAATAGGTAGAATGATTTTTATTTACTTTTTAAAAACTTATTATTATCAACTAAATTGATTAGAGATAATATTTATTTATAAAAACTTAGGTAAATTTTTTTAATATATAGTTGGCTAAAGTGCATTTTTAGTCCCATAACTTTGACAAAAGTCTTAATTTGGTCCCATAACTTTTTTGTTGTAATTTTGGTCTCAACTTTTGAAAACGTCTCAACGTTGGTCTCAAGTTGATTTCCATCCATCATCTACCGTTAAATCCACTTCACTCATATTTACTACGTCATCATTCAACTTAGTATGTCAAATCATCTTTAACGGCAGAAAATAGATGAGAATCAGCTTTGGACCAACGGTGTGACGTTTCCAGAAATTATGAGACTAAAATTGCAACAAAAAATTTTATAGGACCAAATTGAGACCTTTGTCAAAGTTATGAGACCAAAATTACAACAAAAAAATCATGGTACCAAAAGTGCACTTACCTATATATTTTTGTTACAAGGTTCTTCCAATCATAAATTAAATTTGATTTTGATAAAAAAAAATTATAATTTTGATTTATATTCTCTCTTTTCTCTAATTACTCATTCAAAGAAAAGAAAATATTCTTCTATATTTTGATTAATCATGTAAAAATTTTATCAAATACCATTTGAAAACTTTATAATAAAGATATGAAAAATTTTACTTAATTTTAATTTCATTTATTAATTAAATTAGCATGATATTACCCATCCAAATTCTTACGCATGAAAATTATAAATTAATATTTTTTAATTGAAATATTAAATAATAGAAGAGGGGATGGAATACATTTGTTTTATAATTTACGACAACTCACATGAACTCCATACTCAAACTGATCCAACCGAACACAACTCATGTGGGGATGGAATATCTCCTTTATAAGGGAAGAAAGATCTTTACTTTAAGTCTCATCATAGATTTAAAAAATAACGTTAAGTGTGCTGAATGATAATCGAAAAGACCTCTTGGCCCCTCACATATGTCCCTTTCATAATTAAGTGTGCTGATCATTATATAATTTTCTGGTAAAAAACTTATTTTCGTCTCTAATGTTTACCCAAAATTTGTGTTGGTTCCTAATCTTTTTTGTTTTGTTTTAGTTTTTATTGTTTCTTAAAAATTTTATTATTGGTCCTCAACTATTGAAATCAGGCAAAAAAATGAGTCGTTTATTTAATGAATTTAGTCAGATGTCTCTCGATTCAAGTCTGAATGCAACGAAATCGAAATTGCAAATTACTCTTGACAGTTGGGGTCATTGGCAAACAAGATCAAATAATACTCTGAAAATGAGTTTTGTCAAAACATTAATATTAACTTTGAGAGTACTATTTAACTTCATTTGTCAACGGTCCCAACTAGACAAATAAATAACTAGTCAAGAGTAACTTGTAGCTCTGATTTCGTTACATTTGAATTTAAAACAAGAGATATATGACCAAATTCATGAAACAAACGATCTATTTTTAGGCCCGATTTTATGTTCAATATATTTGACCACATTTGCTAATGACTCTAATAAGGCAAAGAAAGAACTCATCAAATTTACCCTGTAGCTTTAATTTAATTGCATTCGAGTTTGAAATGAAAGAGATATGACCATATTTAATAGTTAGGGACCAATAATAAAACTTTTAAGAAACATTAAGGACTAAAAAGGAACCAAAAAATATTATGAACCAAAACGAAACTTTAGATAAACATTAGGGACCAAAATAGATTTTTGACCTAATTTTGTGTTATGGAATTAATGACCAATTACGAATAATTGAATAGGTAAAGTTGGCAATAGAGCATAGATTCAAAAGAAGCATAAGCTTCAACTTCACGGACGATGGTAATATGGAAGAGGTGTATAAAGAGCATGCAAACAAGTATGAGTTTGCAGACATAACTTGGTATCCTTCAAAACATACTGCTGTATATAGATATGACTCAAGACTTCCCTTAAACGCCTCTGGTGATAGTGTTTTTGACTTCCTTGGATTTCAACCCAATTCCATTTTGGTCTCCAAATCAGTCAGAGCAGCAGGTAATATAATATATATAATCATATCATTTTGGTCCCCTCTAATTAACCAATTAATTTATGTTTGGATAATACTATACATAGAATACTATTCTAGCTCTCAAACGGGTCTGGATCCTCTATATTTCGTTTTCTATATATATTTTTTTTTGTGTATTTTAGAGAGATAAAGGAAGAGATAGAAAGAAAAAAGCGTAGGTCCTATGTATTTATTATTTTGTGGGCCTCATTTTTTTTTCTCTCTCTCTATCTCTTCCTTTATCTCTTTAAAATGCATAGAAAATAAAGACAATGAAAATGCAGAACCTCAACCAAGTTTGGTTGGTCTAGTGGTCAGCTCACTAGGTCGCTTAAACAAGCGTTGGGGGTTCGTATATCGCCTTGTGTATACTGCAACCAATTGGCTAGCGGTAAAACATTAAATAGAGTTCAGATCCGCGGAAGATTAGTCATTCGTCTGTCGGGTTAAAAAATACCTTGGACAGAAAGAAAAAATGCAGAACCTCTCTCCCTCAAATACTTGATTTTTTTGTCGTTATTCTCTTACTTTTTTTTCTTTTTGAATGAAATGCAGAGAAATCGCTGGAAGAGGCAAAAAATGTGAATGGAAAATGCCTGATGGCAGATACTACAGTGGGATACAAGAAGCTAGTGGGTAACGGATTAAAGAGCAATTTGGGCATCTTCACAGGCTATCCAGTTGTGGGATTTCAAGGAAAAATGCAAACATCAGGATCATGCTTGTATTCCACAAGAATGGACACTTCATGTGCTTGGGATCCAAGATTCAAGGGTCTATTCTTCTACGAAAGCACAGCCATCTTCCCTGCTTCCACATTCCAAAACTTCATACGTGATGTCAAAAAACTAAGAGACCTAAACCCTCAAAATTTCTGTGGATTAGACATCTACAATGGCTTCCTCATTCGCTTCACCAAATCCTCTGATGCATACTTAGGCCAATCCCAAGACTCTGTAGTGCTTGATTTCAACTATTATCGATCAGACGATGCTTCAACACCAAGATTGAATCAGGATGTGTTGGAAGAAGTGGAGCAAATGGCGTTTTTCAAATATGGGGCAAAGCCACATTGGGCTAAAAATAGGAATTTGGCTTTCTTGGGTGTGAAGGATAAGTACCCAAAATTTGAGGAGTTTATTGCGGCTAAGAGGGAAATAGATCCTCAGAGTATGTTTTCTAGTGAATGGTCAGATCAGATTCTGTATGGGAAAGAAGCAGAGAAATTTGATGGGTGTGCGTTGGAGGGATTATGTGTGTGTAGTGAACACAGACATTGTAGCCCACAAAAGGGGTATTTCTGCTCACAAGGACTTGTGTATAAAGAAGCTAGAGTGTGTAGGTATTCATCATCCTCCATGAACAACATAGCTTGATGCTTTTGTAATGATGATATTTTAATTTAATTATAGGCAAAAGCACCTTTTGGTCCCCCAAACTTTATATCAATTATCAATTTCATCCCCAATTCTTTTTTACAGTCAATTTCATCCTCTACGTTTCACATTTTTGTCAATTTTATCCTTTAGGCTTTGGCTAACTTTTTTCAATAAATTAATGGCATACTTCATCTTGTTTTTCAATCTGAGTTAAGATTTTAGTTTTTTTTTTCTATCAATTTTACATTACATGTCATTAGCTATGTAGATTATGTCATTAATATTTGGCTAAAATAAGAGCAAAAGGATAAAATTGACCAAAATATATATGAAACGTTAGGGACAAAATTAACTGCAAAAAAAAAAACATAGGGACAAAATTGAAAATTAGTGCAAAGTTTGGGGACCAAAAGGATACTTTTGCCTTAATTATATTATCCCGCCCTTCCCTACGTTTTTCCCCGGCAAAAGTGATGAGATTTTCTTTAGTATTATTAATTATATGTAATCTTTTTTTCACGTTCAAGAATTCAGGACCTTTCTTGAGCCTCACATTGATAGTATGTGTCATGTGTAATCTATGAAACAGTACTCATGAACGCATTCAATCAATATAATGTTTGATAAATTGTATCATTATATTGTATGTAACTGTAGGACCATAAATTAAATGGTATTAATTGTTGGAATTGATGTGCACCCAACCCAACATTATCTTCTTGAGTAACGCTACTCATACGACTCGCTGACATACAAATTAATGTTTGGGTGAGTTCATATACATATCCAATGCGTTAAAAAGTTGTTAATTTTTTGTGTGAAAGTTCATAGTATAGATCAGTTGGTGTGTTAAAAATTAGGTGCCTATATATGCTTGGACCAGATTTAAAAATCGTGGTTTACATATCTTTAATTAAATTCAGTATCATACTTTTGAAAGTTTGTAGTTAGAATTTGAATAGCTAAAACAAAGAGGTAAGCAAATCAACTATAAGTCTAGTGTTCTTCTTTATTATTTGTTTTTATCCAAATTAAAGAGATGTTATTTATAACCAATAATTCCATAATTCAGTATATATAGGAAGCGTAATTTGTGATAGATGCAACACAATTCTTACAAGCAAAGACAAGACACGACTATCGTTAGCGTATCGAATACCAAGACGTGTACTTTAGGGTTTTGAGTATGACGAAGTAATGACATCAAATTTTAATGCACAAACCAAGGATTGTTATACTTATATACCAATTCTCGTTTAATATTGATAAGGTGTATGTGCTTAAAGTTTTTAGTATACTCTCATGCTGAAAAATGCAATATTACTCCATCCACGAATATTACTTCATTTAATTAGCCGACCTATGATCTTAATATCTATCACAATATTCCTTGATTTATAACTCATTAATTATTACATTGCTATTAGTATTCATTAATCTTCTGAAGCACAACATTATTTGTTTTAACAGTAAAAATATATATAGAAGAAGGAATTTGCAGTAGTAACAACAAAAGTAAGAGAACGAATATTCTGTAGTGTGGTAGGTAGTGTATTTTTTTATCTTAAAAAGAGATAAAAAAAAATGTCGGAATATACACAAATTTGACTTGACCCGCTAACTTGATCCAACCTAATATATATATTTTTTGTGCGGGTTAGGTCTCTCTTAGCTTGAAATTGAATTTTGGGTTGAGAAGTTTTTGACTCATCTGAGATATATTATCTTTTTTATTTTTTTAATTTTACATATTTTTATATTATATTGAATTATGATAAACATATAAATATTCTTTATATATATATATATATATATATGTTAAAACTTTAAAAATAGATCAAAATTAAAATGAAAGTTCCGAATCATATCCCAATATATAGATATAGTAAACCTCGCTCAACTTGAATTTGGATTTGAATTCTCTCAATTTTATTATTATTTTTTTACTATGTAAAGAGATAAAAGAAGAGTTAGAAAAAGAAAGTGAGTCCTACATATTTTTTATTCTGTAGGACTTTTACACTTTCTTTTTTTTACTTTCTTTTATTTTTCTAAAATACATGATTAAAATATAGATGATCTACTTCTCTTAAATTTCATTGGACTGGATCTTGGGACACAAGTCCGATCTAACCTGTATTTAATAAGAAAAGGTAAAGACTAAAAGTAGGATTTGGATCCTCTAGAGTTCTTTTCCATGCATTTCTTGTGGAGTTAGACTAAAAATATGGATTCCATGAAATAAAAATATACAAAAACCAAATTTCCTTTTTTTCTCTCTTCTTTTCTCTTCCTTTCTCTCTCATACTCTACAAGAAATGTAGAGAAAAGAACTCTAGAGGATCCATTTCCCTAAAAGTATAGACCAATATTTTTCTCTTCGATCACATCTTATCTATTTCTTAAATGCAGAATTGCACTATAGGGATTAGATCCCAAAAATAATAGTGAGATGGATTTGACGACCTGACATATATATAATTAGTAGTTTTGGTTCCTCAAATGAATCCAAATAAAAAAGAAAATTTAGAAGCTACGAAGAGTTAAAGTCACTAGTCACTACATATTTACTTAGCTTGTGCATTTGCATGTGAGTATATGCATGTACATTAACTAATGATGACGAGGTGGCAGATGTAGTTATTGAATGATTGATCTGAATATTATTTATATTTTTTTAGGTGTGCGAATATGATACGTAATACTATGAGGCAGAGGATGGTGGTCGTGGTAGACAGTATACAGTGACAGCATCCAGCATATAGCATTGTGGGTGAGGATGACAGATGAGTGGGGTTACTATTGATTGTTCAGAAATTTGCATTGATAATTGGAAAACATATATTCTCATACAAATTTCTGATAAGCTCCAGCATAATTTGTGGCCAGTGAGTATGAAAAGGATTGTGTGTACGAAAATATTCAGTAAAGTTGATAAATAATTGAGTTTTTTAAATATAATCTATTAAGTGTAAATTAAACTGTATGTACAAAAAAAAAATATTAATAATAACAAAACTCATTCGATAATTTTTGTCTTAAAATAATTAAACCCTAATTATCAATTGAGACTGTCTAATTTCTAAACAGCAAAAGCTCTAGTGACCCTCTAGCTCCTAGCTAGCTAATGCGCAATTCAGTTTGTTCAGCATTCATAAAGGTAGTCACTAGTCAACCTCATTGACTCATCATTTTACTTGTAATTCTGCAGAAAATAGTCAAAGGAAACGGTATAATTTCAGTGCAGTTCTATTTAATCATTCTTTTCTGCCATTATTACCTTTTTTTTATTAAAGAATCAAACGGTTGAAAATTAGANTTGTTGAGTTTATGATGAGAAAAATTTGGGGGTTTCGTTAAATAACTTCCTACTAATTTAAATAAAAAAATTTACTATTAAAATAAAATAAAAATAAAGAGATATTATAAAAAAATATTTTTTTATTAAAAATGTAATAACATTATTTTTTATTTTAAAATTTTAATAATTATTAAATTTAAATTAATTTTTACATGTTGGTTAGGACATACAAAACACACTAATATATATGTTTGAGAGCTCTTATGGTCAGTAAAAAATAATTCAATTAAAAATTACAAAAAATAAAAAATAAACATATAGATCATGGTAATTGGTTGATTGAATATAATGAGAGAGATAATATTAAATGAGATTAAGTAACCTCCCACAATTTTAAATTAAAAAAATTAAGATTAAAATAAAGTATAAAAATTAAATTTTATTATAAAATATAATAAAGTAATTTTTTATTTTAAAATTATAATAATTATAAAATTTAAATTAACCATTGCATATCTGTTAAGGCATACAAAGCACACTAGTGTATCTATACTATTATATATGTTTGAGGGTGGGGGTGAGCAGATGAACCCGCCAACTCGAGAGCCCGCAAAAATCAACCCAACCTGCAGCTGCGGGTTGAGTTGGTTCAGGTAGGTTTGGTCCAAAAAATTTTAGCCCGCACGTAAGCGGGTTGGGTTTCGGGTTTGGAGGTTGTGAACCCAACCCAACAACCGCGAGCCTGCATATATATAGTATATATATGTTTTTTATTAATTTCCATATATAAATATGTTTCTCACATTCGCATTTGCCCTAATTTTATTAACTTCCAGATAATAGATGATGAAGTTTTAATGCCAATTGATGTGTAGTGTCAAATGTGTGCAGAATTTTATATAGGTCTAGAGCTTCTTGTGCGTCCTCTCAGTTTTATAATGTTAGAATTGTGGTTTTTAGTTATTTAAGAGATTTATANTAAAATCTATATTTTTTTTAGCTTTTTTATGTGTAAGCTTTTTTTATTCACTACTCACAAATTTATAATAATATTTTTTTGTTATGAAAATTTAAAAAAAAAATATAAACTCAACCCGCGGGTTCAACCCAACCCAACCCGCAACTCTGCGGATTGGGTTGGTTCGGGTTGAATTTTAAAAATAACAAAACTCAACCCAACCCACAGATTGATGTGCGGGTTGGGCTGGGATTTTCCCTCAACCCGCCCCAACCCAGCCCGCGCTCACCCCTAAATCAAACGGTTGAAAATTAGAGACTAAACTGTTTTTAGCAGTAGAGTTCACGGAAATAAGTTTTGTCTCTACTAACAAACTATTTTTCATATATACTGTTTAGATCAAATTCAAAATATCATACTTAAAAAACCAAACTACCTACCAACTGTACTGAATTTTGTCGGTGCCATTATTACCTTGAATGAAGGTGGAACAAATGAAAACTATATATATATACACATATATCGGGAAGGAGTAAAGCGAAGCTTCCACAAACTCTATAAATGTCGAATAATAACAGGTCTATAACAAAATATGTCGGTTCTTTCGGCTTTGTTCTAGCCAAAAAAGAAATCCAATAGGTGACAAGAACAATCGCAATTTGGGCGTGTCTCGTGTGAGGAAACAGCAGAAACGATGGAATATGAATGTGACGATATTCTTCTGCACAAAAGTAATGAATAAAATGAGTGTGATTATATTAGTATCACTAGTCATCTAATTCTGCTAAGCACAAAATCAGATGTCCAAAATGAAATTATAATAAACAGCCGTCTAAATCACATTACCACACATATATATAAACTATAATATGCACTAGGAATTGAGTGATCAATCAAAATAGTACTATGGTTTTCCCGAATATATCTTCCACCGAATGTCAGAATCTCAGAAGCATAATGAGGAAGAAACTCACATATCAACAAAACTATACCTGTTACCTTGGTTTTTGGTACTATAAATTACAAGTTATAACCACAGTAATATCTTCTAAACTGTATGAACTTATTGCTGATCCCCCACTCACATTAGATTGACACATATGCTTTATTCAATCTTCTGTCTAGTGTTCATGGGGCCTGAGACCAAATACAACAAACCAACCCTTGAAAAAAAAAAAGAGAAAAAAAACTTTGGGGGTTATCTTGAGGCTTCCCCATTACCTTTACGATACAAACACTAAACCAAATACATACTTTTTGCTAGCTCATCGAACACTACTTACAGAATGTTAATTAAAATACTTAAGGGTATAGTGGTCTCCCAATGGTTTGCTTCACATCCTCTCAGCCTGATATGGCGTCTGGTAAATAGCAACAAGCCCTGAAGCATCACGAATTCATCAAAGTTCAGCTTCTACCCTGAGAATCAGTGTGATCCTTACACATTCTCATGTTGCATCCGCTGAAATTATTTTTGAGAAAAATAGAAGAGAAACAACCTAGTGTCAAAGAAAAGCTCTAAGCCTCTAGGATTAGGCCAAATAAAGGTATATTAAGCTTCACAGCACAGAAAGAATCGCTACCAGATTCCAGAATGTTAAGAGGACTTCAATCTTTTGCGAGTCCCTTTAGTTTAGTTCGCTTCAAATCTCTCTGCTGTTTGCACCCCTGCAAAGTAAATAAGCTGGGCCTCTTTTTGGGAAGACTAGCCTTCTCAAATTTCAAGTCCTCGCCTCTAATCATATAGACATTCCACACTTCTGGCATGGTAAAATCAGCTGGATTTTTATTAATGCTGCATGTGGTGGGCACACAATTGTTTTTCAAAGTCATTGAGGTTCCACAAGTACTGTCAGCTTCCGGTTTACGTTGGAGCAGAGTTTCTGTTTCAAGACATGGCCAGCTAAACTGTTTATTTCCCTTATTGTGCATCGATGAGTTGGAGCTCTTCGTCTTTTCCTTCTTTCCAGATTTTGAGGAAATTTGACTATTGAAGTTGGTGGCTCTAGTGAATTTCTCAGTATGCCGGATTGGGGAAGATGCACCTGACTTTTGAAAACCAAGAAAACTGCCATGAGATTTATCAGATAAGTAACTTTTGTAATAATCAGATGATGGCTGTTTCAGGGAACCAAGTGCCATAGTTGTATCAGTCTCCAATTTACTATTGCAATCACCGTGATAAGAGGGTTTACTGAGCATTTGAGAACCAACACTAGCATTGAAGGTTTTACCTGACTTCATACCAGCATCCATAAGACTAAGTAAATGCGTGGCTGGAATTGTCTCATTAGAATACAAATCCAGAGATCCCCTCATATCTTGTTTGCAAGAAAATGGGTATTCTGAATTCATCCTGCTGAAGGTTCCAGGACCCATATTCCTATTAAGATTTTCAAAACCAGTAGCATTCAAATTCAAGTGGTTACGACCGATATCCCTGTTAATGTTCTGCTTATGCAGTGTGCCAGGTCGGCGAGAAGTCATATCCATGATAGTGCTAGTAGAATGAGAAACAACCTTTTTGGATATATCATATCCCATGGACACATGTTTTGGGGTCAAGGATGTCAAAATATTGGAAGCTTCATCATCCTGACATAAAATAGCCTCGTGTAAGCTACGTCCTCCATGTGCCTGCAAAGTAGAATCAGAGGATACATGCTCCGGAGTACTCACATTCAACTTGAAATTTTGAGAACTAGTAAGCTGGTGGGATCCAAATGGCAATAAATGAAAACCACTTGGCGGCTTCTTTTGGGAATGGGAGACTTCAAATCCACATGAGGACTGAAAACCACTAGGCGGCTTCTTTTGGGAATGGGAAACTTCAAACCCAAATGAGGACTGAGGTTGACACAGGCTATTCATATTCAAATGGTTTCCATCAATAGGAGAAAAGTAGTGAACTGATTTTCTTTTTCCAGGCCTCACGTTCTCTCCTCTCATGGTCATGCCATTTTTCCCTTGTTTTCCAGGAGATTTTTCCTTCTGGCCCTCTGCTGATAAGCTGAATTCCCCTTTTCCATGTACAGCAGTGCCAACTGTCATCTGTGCTTTCTTTCTTATAGCGGATTTTTCTGGCTGTCGGTTTCTATTTTGTGCATCAGAAAGACACCTCTCGTACTGATTCTTTGCCATTAGCTCTACAATTTCCATGGGTATGTCATCTATTATCCCCACCTGAGACACCTCAGCAATCTGATCATTATTTTTCTTAATAGCTGCTTTTTCTTGAATTTCAGCAGTTTTTACTGTATTTACAGCATGAGTGATTTCCTGCAAACAGAATATTATTTCCTCAGAGTATGTTTATCATGAATGCTTGATTGTTGAATCAATAAGAAGACTTCATGCAATTAAATATCAGAGGTTAGAATCTCATTTTCACAGCTGCAGTTTGCCCCTAACAAACTGAAAAGATTATTGATGAGAAAACCCACTACCAGAACATTTACAGAAGCTGTTAATATAGAACAAAACATGTAACAGAGAATTCTAAGAGTATGCAAATCAACTAGGGTATATAAATATTGGACAGTCTACAAGATTAGTTTGATTACCGTTTTCTAGTTGAAGCTAATTTTTTTTTTAAAGAAATATAACCTAGAAGTCAAAATTATTCAAAATGAAAAGGCATGAATAAGTTTTATAAGCAATACTTTACCAAAATACTATAATCTAGCATTTGATACCCAAGAAAAAAATTGAAGTTCATAAAAGAATGGAAATTACCATTTGTTGGTCGTGGAAATGAATCCCATCTTCAACCCGAGAGGTATACTTGTGCTTTTTATTAGGAAAAAGCATTACAAAGGGATTCTTCTTGCTACTTGATTCACAGTGAACTCCTTTTTCAGTAATAGCATCTGTTATGTTCTTGTAGGGAATGCTTGGCTCTCCAACAACATTGGTTTCTCTGCCTTTTCTCATAAGCTGATGTACTTTTGAGGTGCCCTCTTGCAAAGATAATGGAAACGGTGGCTTATTTTCCATTTGATGGATAAGTTTCTTGTTGTAACCATGTGCTGCCCAATAGCTGCTCAGAGAAAGATGCAGTCCCTCTTCTACTCCTTTGTCTATTAAACCTGGTGCTGAAGGAAATGGAACAGCAACAGGAATACTTGAAATAACTTCTGCCCCTGTAAGTGTAAAAGAATCTTCTAAAAGCACGTCATTTTTCCAAGACAAGGAAGCCAGCTCTCCATCAACTTGCAGCATCTTCCCTTTTCTTTGGGACAAATTGCATTCTTTTTCTGTTCTTGGAGAACGCAAAGGAAAACTGTCCATATCTTTCTTTGTGAAAGCACCAGGAAACAATCTGGCATCAAGAGTTTTGGCAGTATATGCCTTACTCGCAACATCCATATTCTCCTCATTTTGGTATGGATAAGGAATCAAACAATTGTCAGCTATATGAATCTTCTTGTTCTTCTTCTTACCCATGGTCTGGCTTTTTTCTATTTCAGGTTTAATGCAGTAGCTCTTTGCAACATCTTGTAAACCTGTGGAATGGATATATTTAGGTCCAGTATCCAGAACAGTGTCATTTACTTCTGCATCTCCTCTAGGGTTTTGGACTTCAATTTCAACCATATTAGAGCACATTTCTGCAGGTTTTTTCTCTTCACATGGAAGAAACTTCCTCTTTCTACAACTATCTATATTTGTCAAATCTCCCTGAATATCTAACTTACCCTGGGATGTTGACAATATCTGTAAAGCTGCAGACTCATTGGTAGTGCCATCAGGTTGTGATCCTAGTACAGTGAACTTCTGAGTCTTTGTCTCAACATTTTCACTTAATAGGTCAGTTAGCAGGCGCACCTTTCGAGGTCTCCTACGAGGCAAACCAGATGCCTTTTCAAGATGTTGATCATGAATGTCATTTTCAACCATTGTTTCTGTAATTCCTGGTAAATCATTTTGACAAGCAGCTGACTCTATAGAAGGAATATGATGATCAGTTGTATTTTCTGCTACAGCAACCACTGTTCTATCCCCCAAAAGTTCACAAGTTTTGTTTAGTTCATTATGGCATTGCCTGTCAGCAGAAATATGGGTTCTTCCATTATAAATCTCAGAAGAATACTTGGCCACGAATTCGACATTGCCAGTAGCAAGCTCAACTTCAGAAACTTCATTACCTTTGAAGCCTGTCTCAAAAATAAATGAATATTTGAGTTGTAGGTTGTGAAATCAGAATCTCATTGCTATAATTCATACAATTATCCACTACTAAGAAAAAATAATAATAACTGCTCAATGACTCCTATCCTTGTTAGATAGTTTAACTTTAAGCACCTCTATTGTTCGTAATTGCTTCCGGCATCCCCAAATAATCTTCTGGTGGTGGAACACTAGTTATTTGATTATTCAGATTATCCTCCAAGCCAGCCTCATTGTCTGGAGAAAAATACAGAAAATTAAACCACATATTATAATATAATGACCATAATACCCTTGTAGAACTGAGCTTGAAGTTACCTAATTTTCTGTTGTTTGCAGCTTCAGTTTTCTTTCCTTTCTCATCATTCAGTTGTAGGCAATCATTTGCACAGCTAAAATTAGAAGAACTGTTAAGATCAATTTCTCTCCTCTCAAGAGAATCAAGTGGTGGAGCTAACTGCGTCTGAATATCAGACCCTAGAGCTGCCTTACTGTTGCTAGCAGATCTGCACCCAGTACTGCAACAACTAAATTCTGTTTGGCCATCTTCGCTGCCTCCAGCAGCAATTTCTCGCTGACAGTGTTTGCAACACTGCCGTCTGAATTTTGGTACGTCTAACGGTGGAAGAGATAATGGTTGATCCACAGAATCACTGTCATTTCCTTGTAATGGAAACGGCCAACATATTTTCCAGTCTTTTTTTCGAACCTCAGACACATATCCACTGCATTAAAGAGAATAAAAAATTGATACAATCCACAGAATCTTCTAAAAGAGAACCAAAATATAATCTCTCACTACATAGAAGAAAAATTATAGTACTATCAAGTCTGCTGCAAAAAGAATTAAAGAAAATAACATAAGCGGTTTTTTATAATATCCCGCAGAACTTATATACGACAACCATTTGAATTTTTACAACAGTCTTTAGTTATTATTTGCTGCCACTGATTAATTAATTAATTGACTCAACCTTGCAATGCTGGTATCTGTTAATATCGTTGTTGTATATATGAAGTATGGAACTATAGAAACCATATAGGTATCTCATCAACAGAAACTCCACTATTTCAATCCACATAAAAATTCATTTATTTTTTTGTTTAAGATGAGATAAAGCAGCTTGAGCTTTAATAAAACTATATATAAGAAGGCTGCTTCTGCAGCAACAAGGCTTACCGTATTGAGAAATGCTCACATTTGCCTTCATTAGTCTGATCGATAGAATTGGCAAGATCTATAGAGATGGAGCCAATCTGGATAAATGATCCCATGAACTTGATGACAGTACAATACCACCTTTAAATGAATGATTAACCGTACCCCGCCGGCTATATATGCATGCCCGTCTCGACGGTCTAAGCAATGAGTGCTAGAAGCCTAAGACCAGAAAGAGAGTTTACTGTCAACATATAATAAACATACCAAGTTATACATTGGAAACAAATTAAGTGTCTATAATTCGATACTATATATATATATATCACTAATCAAATTATTACCACCACATATATGCATGTAATTAAGGAATTAAAGCATCAAATCATATGAATATATCTTAATCAAGCTTCACATCAAACTGCTAGGGTTTATGAAAATATGCTAACAAATCAAAAGGAAACAAGAGCACTATAGCAATCAAAGTGGAATATATTGAATGTACACTCATACACAATGATTAGACACATAAAATAACAACCTCCAAACAGTGTGAAAGTACAAAAACCCTAATTTCCCAATCAATAAATCAAACATCGACCACAGAAGCTCAAAGTCAGCACCCTAATGTTTAAAACACAGTAATGTAGTTGACGTTCCATACAACAAATGAAGCAGATATAGCTATACCCATCAGTACAATACTAGGGTTTATTCTAAAATTACATGAGGGATTCGAGTCTTCTCACTGCGTAAATATCTCAGCATAAGAATTAACACCCTAGTAAGAAATCAAAACCAGATCATAAAACGACGCGTCGCATAACTAAAATTCTAGGGCTCATCGGTTTACATATATAGAGATATATATAATTCAACTCCCATCCAATCGCAAACTGAGTTCAATTAAAAGAAAACGACGCAGACAGCAACGAAACGGCGCGGAAAGTGTGAAATGTCGGCAATAAATTAAAACGCAGATCTGGTTAAAAAAAAATTAAAACGCAGATAAGCGTAAGCTGAAACTGAAGATACCATAAACAGTAAACACTGACTTTAAAATATCTAAAATTAAGAAGCTCAAAAACGTAAAAAGAACGGTCCCGATTCGCGCGGAATCAACGGTCTAACTTGAAAGCTGGAGAAAATCAAGAACAATNAAAAAAAAATTAAAACGCAGATAAGCGTAAGCTGAAACTGAAGATACCATAAACAGTAAACACTGACTTTAAAATATCTAAAATTAAGAAGCTCAAAAACGTAAAAAGCCCGATTCGCGCGGAATCAACGGTCTAACTTGAAAGCTGGAGAAAATCAAGAACAATCTGAAGAGAAAGAGAGCGTAGCGAAACTAACCTGAGCAGCGACACACACGATCCGTCCCGGCTAATAAGCGCGAATTCTCAACAGCAGTGAAGGAAATAGCATTCGAGGGATAAGAGAAAAAGCGAAGCTCAGAGATCAAATTCGCAGCTCGCTGACTACAAAATTCGAAGGTGAAAGACGAAGAAACCCTAGAGAGAGAAAGAGAGAGAGAGGTTTTCGATTCTTTCGAGAGGAGAGAGAAAGAGAGGATTATTATTATCCGCTTGTCCTTGGAAGAAGGTGGTGTTGTGTTATTTTGTAGTGACTAGTGTGTGTTGTGTGTATTTTGTAAAATCACACATAAGAAATGAAGAAATTGTAAATCTAAGAGAAAGAGTGCGAGGAGAGAGAAACTGAGGCCAATCATGGTCTGCCAGGTGGCATTAATGTGCGGTTCTTATCGCTAGACATTTATAATTGCGTAGGTGCGGTTGTGGATGGCGAAGGAAACCCTAGAAGGAAGGTGTGAGAATTGGTTAGACCGAAATAAACAAAGATAAAACTTAGATCAAGTTACTTACATCTTTGCTATCAAAGTTCCATCAATCACAAATTTTGATTATATTCTTTATCTTCAATGATTGGTCATACAAAAAGTGATGTTTAATATTCTCTTTCTATCATGATTGGTCATATATAGAATTTTTGCCACGTGTCAAATGTTGATGTAAAGATATAAAGAACTTGATGTAAGTTTTGCCCATAAACAAAAGCATTCCAATGCGTGGGTCCCACGCTCTCCTTTTGGGTTTTAGGTTTTATAACTTGTTTGAGATTGATTTAAATCTTATTTATTTTATTGCATTACACATTTGTTTTAATTGATTTTGTAGCTTTTTAAAACTATTTGT
>QANZ01014864.1:0-17426 GCA_003254925.1 Chamaecrista fasciculata | reverse complement strand
TTTTGAGAGAAGAATAGGCAAGAAGGAGTTCTTGTGGGGGGATTCTTCTAGCGCCACCTCTATATCTGAATTATCAAGAAGGAGTTCTTGAAATTCAGAGGTCTGTAGATTGGTCCCGGAATCTTTTTGAGAAAAGAATTGGAGGCTAGCACCTCGGTGATCAAGGAAACTGTTCGTGTGGATTACTGGCAGAGGGAGAACTCTGGGAGTGGACTCCGTGGAACTCGACCCGTACAACCATCGATTTGAAACTCTGAGGTATAACACTAACCAAAAGTTTTAAATTCTACTAGCGGATCCGTTCGGGAATCATAGGACCTAGGCGTTATTTTTAATTTTAATTTTGCTTCCGCTGCCTTAGGCGCCTAGGATTCCCAACATAATGCATCGCGTTGAATCTTCCACAATGATCAAGATTTTAACAGGGTGTTTTATTGATGGCATTAAAACTTAAGATTTTATAAGGGTTCAATTTTAGGTTCCATTTTGGTTCAATTTTAAATCCAATTTTAAAATTAAACGAGTGTGCCAAGTGTTTGTCCCCCATGTATCATATACATACAAACAGATGCACGAATTTTGTATCTCATACAAAATCCTACGCTCGTATCGAATATGTGGTTGTGCGTATAAAATATAAAACTTGTCATGTTAAAATTGCGTCCCCTAATCATGCATCTAGCGCCAATTTGCATCACATACAAAAATCTAAATGCATAAAATAATCGTGTTTAGATATGGCTCATCTACCATAAATTCCTTCAAGCCAATGAGAGAATCTTTTTAAAAGAAAAGAAAAATTACATAGGGAAACCTCATTTGAACATTTGAGGGGAGTGAGGTGAGAAAAGAAAATTACATCAAGAATTTAGGGAGACGACACGCAGGCCGTATTTACCAAAATAAGACCTAGAGCCATATCCAACACCATACTCAACCATACATGAACAATTCATATATATATATATGTATACACGACATCAACAACACACAAAAAAAAACGATTTTGATTGTGTTCAATTAAGGTTTGTGCAATTAACATGCCTTCTTGAAAAATAAGTCTTGCATCAATAATTAAAGAATTCAAGAATCATATTCAAGAAGTCGAATTTATTGACCCAAAATTTATAAATTCACAATTTAAAAATTTCGACCAAGACCTATACTTTTCAAGAAAATTTTAATCAATCAAATTGATTACCTTATGTATCAAATACATAAATTTGCACCATTCTTAGATTCGGTTAAAATTCGTGTGGTGGGTTTTCGCAAAATTCAAGCAAATCGAAAAAGGTAAACATACAACCATACATCAACATGTATATTCAAAAACTAGCATAAACACAGAATTAGCGTGGCTCTAATACCACTGTTGGAGATTATAGAGCGAGCGCAGCGGAAAAAGGTAAAATTAAAATTTTTTGCATAACTCTATAATCTCTTTGCAGGATCCACTAATTGTGTTTATACTAGAAAGAAAAGTTTTTACCTAAATCAAACAATCGGTTGCTTTAAAAATCGCGAATCCAAGAAATCGACGAACTCGTGTCCTTCCTCTACTGGTGATCCACACGAACAGTTTGGCAGATACCCAGATGCTAGCCTCCAATCTCTTCTCCAAGAGATTACGGGAACCAATCTACAATCTTGTATTTTCAAGAACACTTCTTGAAATCCAAGAACCAAGGTGGCGCACAACTTCAAGAACACTTCTTGAAAAACCAAATCCAAAATGGCACACTAGTATGGAATTTTTTCCTCAAAAACGCCTCACCAAAAATCAAGAGATGAACACATTCACAATTCCCCTAAAGCCCTAAACCTTTTAGGGTTATGGTCAAATTCACTCTCTCTTTTTTTTTATGCGCCTTGTGGTTTATATATATATAGCCTCATTCCTAAAATTAGGGAATCCCTAAATCTTGATTATATAATTACATTAATATTATAATTCAAGATAATAGGCAATCTTAATTTAAATTTCAAGATCATATCTTGAAACTAAAACTTGAATGCTCAATTGTCATTGGTTCGAATGAGTCATGAGGATTTGAATTCTTAATTAAAATATTACATTAATATCTTAATTTAAAATTCAAAATGCATTCTTGAAATTCAAAATGCAAGATCAAATCTTGCACTTGATATCCAAAGAATGCGCCATCCCCTTAGAGATTTTATAGAAATTTAATAAATAAGATAACAACCCTAACTATTAGGAAGTTATAACCAACTTATTAATTTCCCTAACAAATTGAATCTTGAATTCAAATTTAAATCTTGAATTTAAATTAACAAAACATATTTTATTAATTAAATCAAGAGTGAGGCGTCACCCTCTCTCTCTCTTGTTATCCAATATTAAAGAATTTAATAAATCAGTAATCCCCTAACATTTAGGAAGCTTATTCAATTTATTATTTCCTAATATTTTAAACAAGAATTCAATTGTAAATAGATTAAGCAAATTAACTATTTAACAATTAATATATTTAAACTTGTCTAACAAATTTAAATATCACAACTGTAGATTTTATTTAAGACAAGACTTCATGTCCTAAGACATTCAACTATGTCTTAAATTGTGTCACTAAAGTGACTCACGAATTAAACCCTAATTCGTGTCCCATTACAGTATCTTGATCTTGCTCATGTGTGACCCAGCAGGCCTCACGTGAAATTGGCAGCAAGCAATCTCTATGACTCACAAGTCATGAGCGGAATCTAGCAAGCCATCACGACTACCCAAAACACGTGAGTTAAGAGTTATCGCTTTAACATAAACGACTTAATCTTAGTACCACCTTGTCATAATCCCTATTGTCACATGATATTTTGGTCATGGATAAAGCACGGGAAAGTCATCCTTAATCCAAAACATAACTTTCTCGATTCCTTGAGTTAGTCCCATTACCCTGTGTGGCCACACATTCCTTGGATAGACTCATTGAGTGGGCCCAGTCAAATATCTCTCATCTTAATGAGGGACAAAATTCCTTCTTGGTCAACCACATTCCTCAGCACAGCAAACAACTAAACCCGTACCTAGCCTGTATGGCTACCCTATTACGGGCAACGTTGGACTATGCCAAAGTTCAACATCTACAACGCCGAAATAGTCAAGACCTCAGGTCTAAGGGCATCGTGGCAGCTGTACAGGAGAGACTAGCTTATGACTAAACCCATGCAGGACTCTCCGGGTCGGTCCAGCAACTCGTAACCCATTACATAATTGCACCATGACTCTCGTGGAGCATCCCATGCGTGTATCTCTATACACCGAAGTCATGCTGGTCTTAGTTCATTCACGTTCCCACGTGAATAATCGTCCAGGGACAGTTTAGAATAATTATCGCATAATTAATCAAGGATTGTTATCACAGTAAACATGCTAATAATATGATAACGACATAATTTATCATCCATAAATTAATCAAACAATATGTTCAAACATATAAAATGATTGGCCCTAGGGCACAATCTCCATCATTATGATATTTTGTCCTAAAAGAATATTAAAACAGAAAAATGTATCCATATGTTTTGATCAATATATATATATGAATTGATGGCCAAATCCTGGGATTAAAAATCCAGAGCACAGTAAAGAACCAATCACAATGATGAGGAACCCACTAGATTCCCATGATTTCAAACTTTCTAATATTATGTTTCAAGTGACTATACACGTGCTTTGTCCATATTTATGTAGAATGTTTTTTTCATTAGATATTTATGTAGTTTAAGTCATATTATTACAGGAAATTCACAGAAATAGGTCTATGTTGATCTCACAACATTGGTAACATCATGTGTTGATTCTGAAAAATTAGCAGTCAGGGTAGGTCTTTCTAGTGTAGCATTTCTAACGAATGGATGCTCCAAAACTTGAACAGCTGAGGGTCGAAAGACCGGATTTCTTTGCAAACAAAGCCTGATGAATTGTTTTGCATCTTCCGATAGATGATCTGGAATTGTAGGAAGTTCCTTGCTATTTCCTATCTTAAACATCGCAGCAACCTTTGAAGCATATCACATGAAACATAATATTAAAATGATCAATATTTCTAAACATGCAAATGCTCCAATGAAGAGACTCATTAGTCTTAGATAATAAAAAATACTATTATGTTTTTGTACATCTTCACAATTTACTAACCCCTTCATACTGGCTCCAAGGAGGTTTTGTTGTTGCCATCTACAAAACAAGACAACCAAGGCTCCATATATCAACAGCAAGATTGCAACCACTTGAATTTTTTATAACCTGGATCATTGCACATGTTCACACATAAATATACTACCCGAGAAGCTTAAGTAACAAAAGGTGCCATTTTGACAAAAAAAAATGCAGACCTCAGGTGCCATCCAATAAGGACTTCCCTTGAATGATAAAGGACAAGACTGCCCATCTATCTGCAGATTATTCAAGTGAAGCAATATCACAAACCATAGCCCCATGGTTGAAACGCAGATGGTCTATTCAACACAAATCAAAATATCCAATTCCCATAAGGCACTTCATTTATTGATGTGATTAAAAAAATTGTAAAGCATACATCACAACAGCTTGTAAATCCTCTTACATGCTTGGCCATACCAAAATCTGCCAATTTTAGGCGCCCATTAGGATCCGCCAATATGTTTGCTCCTTTGATGTCCCTGATTGACATCCAATAATTATAGCAGACAGAATTGATTCCAAAATAATAAAAAGCATACATAAGTGTGAAAATATAAATCATAATAAGATTTTCATAGGATCATCTATCAGACTCACCTGTGGACAGTGTTCTTGGCATGTAAATAAGCAGAATTAGACATTCACATATAGGCAAAGAAAAATGGCACATGAAATGGGCATTTTAACCCAACAATGGAAGCAAACCCATACAGAGATGATTAACAAAGAGTTGAAACTTGAAAGCATTCAAAAAATAGGTTGCAGCACAAAGGTAAAAATGGATATGCTTAACAAATGCAACTCAAAAATGATAATTAAAGCCATTAGAATTAACTAGGAAGCATAAATAAAGTCGCAATTTTAAAAAACTCATACAATTATTTCAATCTACTAAAATCATTATTACATACTCTTTTAAATAATTTAAAACAAAAAAACAAAAAAAAATAATAATAATTTCACCTTACCCTTTTCATCAAGAGTCTTTCTCTCATGTCTTATCTTACCTTACCCTTTTTATCAAGAGCTTTTAGCTCAATGATGTGAACCACGGGTGAAGACAGGTGAGCTTGATCCTCGAAACAACCCAGACAATAACTTACTTCTTAATCATATAATATGGATTCACACAAAGAGAGTAAAGAAGGAAGAAATGGTGTATGGATAAGAGAGATAGAGTTAAATAATATTTCTTTTCTCTATGTCACATCAGCTATTTATGAGAGAGAAACTTTTCATCTTAGCTGTTTATAAATATTAAACTTGACGACTGAGTAATGGAGTCGGCTTCTAAATTAATGGTAGAACAATTGCAAAAATTTGAGAGCTATAATGAAATAAAAAATAATTTTAAGACCAAAGTAGAATGAAACACGTGTATTATTAGATCACGTATACATTTGATTAACAGAGCTTCAACAGTATCAATTGTTTAATAATTTTTTTAAAAATTTTAAAAATATGTGGATTGAGTTGTAAGGACTAAAATTATAAAGACTGAATTATAAACTTGGTGAAACTATAAAAATTATTATTTTACCTTCAAAGATTTATGGCTATAATCAATTTAGAAGAACATACCAATTAGAAATATGACCGACAATCAAATATATTTACCTAAATTTGGTGTACCATTGATCTGATTTGAAGAAGTTATATTCATCTTTTTTTCTATTTGCTTCATCATCATCTTTGTTTTGATCACCACCTTCCATTGCTTGCATCTCTAACTTGTTAAAACAAAGCGAGAAAGAAGAAAAGACCCTAAGTTTTGTGTAACAGGCGTATGCTATGTAAGCGAGCGGCTATTGTGTACGAGATGGTTGAATGCTTTATATAGTCTGTGAAAAACCTAGGGTTAGTTTGAAAACATTGAATGTAGACAAATAATAAAATTATTCCTGAAGCTTCTACTCATTGCCGTTGTTACGTTTAATTAGCTTCGTTGAAGATATTTGTAAGTTAACACATTCTAGGTTTTTCTTTTTGTAAAAATATATGATATGATTATCATATGTTATTAGGATTAATATTGTTAAAACTTATCTAATCATGTCTTCAGAGCATTAGTTGAAAAAAAATTTAAATTAATGATTTAGTCCCTAAAAGATGATAGACTTCTCAATTTAGTCCAAAAGATAAAATTATAAGATTTAGTCTTCAAAAGATGCAATTACAATCAATTTAGTCTCTTGTCAAAGATACTTACTAAATTTTAACGATAAATCTAATGTGGTTCTAAATTTTTATTGACATTATACTTAATAATTAGTATTAGAAATTTATGTCAATCATTGAATCTAAACTAATGAGGTGACATTACATGAAATACAACCCCATCAACATGGCCAAATTAAATTACATGAAATAAAATTACTACAAATACATGTAAATCATTAGCAAGGATTTCATTCCAGAGTAACAATGTGGTGACATTACTAGTCACTCTGTTTGGATGGAAAATGGCACAATGATATAGTCCCAATTCATAAGCTTTGCAAATTCTAAACCTACTAAAGCTGCTTGTAATTCTAGTTGTTGAGCACTCTGAAAAGCCCCAAGAAAGTCCCATTTGAGCTTGTAGACACACTTTCAAGCTCACGAAATACAGCCCCATCAACATTCATTTTTACAAAAGGATCTGTTTGTGGGATGAAGGTGATCATACCATATTCCATTATTGTTTTCAATGATATTCCAAGGCATTTTATACTTATTTGGGATTCAATTGCATGCCTTTCAATGGACTTGTCAAACTTGACAAATTTGTAATATCTCCTTCTAGAGGGAAAAAGATTTTCAGGAATTTTACCCAACACAATGTTGAAAAAGAATTTATTGGTAATCAAATTGATCTCTCATCTAATGAGTTGTCGGGTGAAATACCTTCAAAATTGTTCAATCTAACTCAAATGCAGTTTTAGAACCTGTTTCATAATAATCATTTAATCGAAAAGATTCCAAATGAGATAGGAGGCATGAAGAACTTGGAATCTCTTGATCTCAGCTACAATAAGATTTCTGGCGAGATTCTTGTGACCATCACTAATCTGTCTTTTCTTTGTTAGTTGAATTTGTCGTACAATAACTTCACTGGACAAATCCAAATGGGACCTCAAATTCAGGGTTTTGAAGCATGGAGTTTCGTTGGCAATCTTGATCTTTGTGGAGATCAAAAGGCATGATGAAACCAAAAATAAGAGGACAATGAAGAAAATGAAGATGATGATGATGGTTTCTTAAAATCATTGTATCTTGGTTTTGGAGTAGGATTTGCAGTGGGGTTTTGGGGTGTTTCTAGATCTCTCTTCTTCATCAGAACATGGAGGCATACATTTTTCGATTTGTGTATCATTTGGGAGATTGGCCCTTTGTTGTTGTCACCCTCAAATTCAAAAGCTTCCCTTTGACTATAAATTAGTTGAGAACAAGATCCATTCATTTGAGTTAATTGAATAGCATTATATATTAACTATCAATTTCCTATATTTTAAACTATTTAATTTGTTCACATTTTTGCATTTTTATTTTATTTTTCCATTTTTCCATTTCCTTTTTATTTGTATATATTTAAACATATTCGTATAGTTACTAATTTTTTTAGTGATTTGTTTATTGTTGTGCATCCTGTGTTTGGAAACCAAGTTTAGAAGAATATGGTGGTTATGTTGTGTAATGGCTTCTTCTGTCCGTTTCTCATTTTCAGCAATAGTGAGAGTGTGAGACTTTACCAAGAAGCTTCATATATATATATATATATATGTTATATTGTGAAACTCCTTCCTTTATTCTAAAAATAAATGGTGAATAATTTCAATAGATCAAGGATTTGTAAAAGCACTATAGCAGTTGTCCTATTTATATGTGTAAGATTTTATGTTGAAAAGGAATTGAAGAGTGTATGATTATATGTTAATGTCTGCGCATTTTCTATTAAGTTTTCATTTTCTGAGCATATTACTAGTCAATCAAATTTAATTAGCTAGTTGAGTATAAGTAGAGATGAATCAAACCAAAATAAAAGAAAATCGAACAGTAGTTAAAACCCAAAAAAAGAAGAAATCTAACTGGGGTGTATAAACTAAAGAATGAATTTCACCTAGGTAGTAGTAAAGAAGCTTGTTTCAATGTATAGTTTCTTGGTGTTCTACCGCATGATTGTCACTGTCAAGTTATGTTTTCTTAAATGTCATGATTTTATTATTATTCTCCAAACTCAAATGTCAAATGTACTGATGTCGATGATTTATCAATTTTAGAATCTGTACAAGTAAAATTGTGAAGTTCTTCCAATTTTATGTTGAAAAGGATTCGAGCTTGGAAGTCTAAAGCAAAACAAAAAAAATTGAGTAAAACAACAAAGAAACAGAATTAAAGTAAACTACAAGATTAAAGCCAAATAAAAGAACAATCACTTGGAAGTTCTTAATAGCGGAGAAGTAAAACACTCTAAATAAGAATTTGGTAAGACAAAATAACTTAAAACTTGGAAGTTTTACTCAAATATGAATTAAACAATCATTGTCCAATAATTCCATTCTGAAAATTGACCTGATCTTTGAATATATGAACCGGTGTGTCATAGCTTAGTACATAGAATGTAATTGGTGGAAAATACTTATTACAAATAGTCATAGCTTAGTACAATAGATTGTTTTGTTAGCGTCTAGGAGATCCTTGCTTGTAGACTTTGTTGTAATGCTACTTTCTTTACGTTCCTTGCTTAAGCTTAGCGTCAGAGATCCTTGCTTGTAGACTTTGTTGTAATGCTACTTTCTTTACGTTCCTTGCTTAAACTGCTGGGTTATGCGTTGTCTTTTTAATGTAAATTTGATGTGTGATGCATAAATTTAGATCCTTGTCGACTCATTCCTTGTCTATTAGTTATATATATACATATTATCAGTTTTTTGGGTACATGATTAGTTATATATATATGTAGAAATTTTTCACCTAAGACCTTCTCCAACTATATAAGTCCCTCACCACTACACCACAGCTAGTTGTTTATATTTATAGGGCAAATGTCCAAGTTGGTCCTAAATTTATTCCCTTAAGTTCATTTTCGTCCTAAATATATGTCCTTAGTACAATAGATTTATAGGGCAAATGTCCAATTGGTCCGAAATGTTTCTATTTAGTTTCATTTTGGTCTTAAACTACTGAATGTGATCATATCTTTCTCATTTCAAATTCGAATCTGACGAATCTAGAGTTATGTGTTGTTTTTTATGAGCACTTTCTCTATTCAATTGGGACTATCGATAAACGAGGTTAAATCTGATCCTGAAAGTTTAAAATAAAATAGCTTTCATAGTTTTTTAGTTGTTGGAATACAATGCCTCTGCAGTTGGCATAATTAAATGAAATATTAGCCGTGAAATTTAAGGAAGAAGAGGATTAATAGAGTTAAATACCTTGTATATTAGCAAGTACTACACATAGTGATATAAAATAATAGTGAATCGTAAAAAACAGAGGTTTGATTATGTTTTAGAGCCTCAAAGTCCAACTATATGTTTCAGTTCTATAATTGTGTGTAAAATATATACAAGAGAAAATTGAGGCATTCCTATACCACAAACTAACATTTTTAAGGCGAAAACAAACTCCTCAGACATCATAATCAAGATTTTTGTAGTGGAGGTAAGTAATGAGGCAAAACTTTCATTTTGATATAAACCAAAAACAACATTTGAAGTACAAATTTATATCAAAGAGTTTGATAAGAGAACATGATAATCAAAGGTAATGGAAATGACTAGACTTGACTATCCATCATATTCATAGCCTCCTCCATTGCAAAAGGCCTGAGCAGGCACTGTATATACAGAAACAAGAGTGCAAGATGTTAAGAACATATTAATATCAATATAGAAGAGAATGAAAATGATGACCAGAATTTGATAATTATATGATCACCTGAAGCTAACAAGAGTAGATCATCGACACCCGGACGAGCTATAACACAGGATGAAGAAGTCAACGAGATTGGAAAATGAGAAGACCCCATATGGCTAGGACACATAAAAAAGGGCACACAATTAAAATAACTAACTATAATGTTAAAGAAATATGCTCTCCTCAAGCTTGTGTGAAGTACATAACATAGAAAATGTGGAATTCTAAACATAATTGATTACCTGAAGCTAATAAATTACAGTAAAGTTCCTCTGATAAACCAGGAAGTAGAGGACTGTTCCCAAAATTACCAAATGTGAATTCCGTATTGGCATTGAACAAGGTACATTCTTATGTAGTCCTGAAATTAGACACATTCAAGAGGAGTTAGCATCTTGAGATACATTGAAGAAAGAATCCAAAAAAAAAAAAAGTTGCTTCACAGATCAACGAAACTAAACCTTCTTAGAAGAGGACTAAAGTTTCCAAAAAACAGATTATCAGAAATATTAAGCAGCGCATGAGTAGCATTGTGACTGAAACTAGAATTAGGAAGCATTGTGAATATCTTATCATTGAGCCGTAGCTGCATAAATTAAAGAGATGATGTAAGAACCCAATCCAATAATTACAAATGGCAGGGCACACTAGTGAACACCTTAACATTATGTTGTGGTTGAGGTTGAGATATTTCAAGATTCCTCATAATCTCTGGACTAATAGGATTGTTACCTTGAGTTTTATAAAATTATAAAGTATATTATAAGACACTTACTGGAGTAGTGATTGGTTCTGGCAAATAATTGTAAAAGCTGTGAACTAGCTGTGGTTGTTGATGAAGAATACAGTAAGTAATACTGCTCCACAAAAGCATTGCCAACCATCTCTAAGAAAAGACACAAAAGGGGCAAAATTATACTACAAAGACATACTAATTCAGAAAGCCCAACTAATAGGAATAAAAGGGGATAAATTGTAGATAAATTGGAGATAAATTGTTGACAGACTTAATTGGAGATAAATTGTTGACAGACTTAATTGGAGATAAATTGTTCAGGTAGCTGAAAAAAGGGGACTCCTGAAATTTAAAATACTATCTATCATATTGCAAACAAGATTAGCCCAAAGGGATAAATGATTAAGTTTTTTTTTGGCCTGATAAACATCAAAAGTTAATATTCACATACTCTGTTTTAATTAAATCAAGTGGATAGCAAGCAACATAAATGACTTGGATTTAGTGGAACGTCATGCATAAGAAGATAATACCCATAATAATTCAAAGTAGTCAAAGAGTTAAAATTTCTCACCTCAATAATCAATTCATTTTTGGGGTTGTTAGAATTTGACCAATCAGCATCATAAATAATCAAACTATCCAAATTGAACATCAGCTCTTCACTGTTTTTGGTCCTGATATTCCCAAAACTGAAGAAATTGCATCTCCATTGTCAGATTTTGACTGCAACAATTCAAGAACAGAATAATTATTCACTAACTTCCGTTTTTTTAGCTAATTAATGTATGAATATATAAAATAATATAAAGTGTTTTTGAGAAGCACAGGAAAAAGACCTGTATCTATTTGATATATTCTTGATCATGGAAATTGGTGATCATTCATGACGCATTTTATCAAGCAGTTTCTGTGTATTCACTTAAACAAGAAACAGTGAGCTGAAAAATCACCACCCTCTTTCACTCATAATAACAAAAATGATCAATTATATAATCTGAACATGAGAACATATTGGCAAGAGAAAAAAGAATTATATATTCGGTCCCATTTATCATGTAGCATTTGATCAAACAAGAGAATGAAAGACATACCCATGGGAAATCATAAGCTCAACCACATTACCACATGAACTGAGAAATCAGCTTGGCTGAGGAAGTTGGAATCTCCATCTCTATAATATACTGAACTACATAATTTCTGCCAGATAACAATTGAAAATGTTTTTTAAATGAATCAGAAAAAAGTAAGAATATATAATAGTACACCTTAGAAGATAAATTTTCTAATGTAAGGGAACAAGTTTTTCCACCTCCTATTTGAGAAAAAGTTTTCATTTAATTAACTTAAACTGAATATATAAATAAAAATCTGTTATTTTGTTTAAATAGTATTTTTATTTAGATCTCACTGATTCTTAAAAATTCATTTCAACTCCACAATTTTTTTTTTAAATAAATCGGTTGTCATGAATCATCAGCAGTTCAGTTCAAAAAAAAAAAAAGAATCACCAGCAGTTAATATCTACTTAAGGTCTAAAATTAAAATGAATAGTGTAATGAATCTAGAAAATTATTTAAAAAAAAAACATTTACCGTTTTATATTCTATATAGTAGACAGGGACAACCACAAGTCTTGAAATCTATCAGTTATAGTATTGCGATCTATAATTTTAGCAATCACAAAATAAAGCACTAAGAGTTATTAAATATCAAAGACATGTTAAGGTTTATCAATTTGACCCATCAGTGTTTTCTCAAGACTATCTATTGTTAAAATTGAAGACATTATAACCAATGAAGATCAAAGGAAAATTACCCAAACGGATCTTGATCAATGCAACGTTGCAATACACAACATCCATGTTGATGAGTAGCTATGTCATCACAAAACTTTGCAGCAGCATAAAAAATAAACTGCCAAAGATGAAAAAGGAAGCAAGAATGAAGAAACTTAATAAAGTATGTCAACTAAAAGAAGGCGGGTCAGAAAAGGATGAATCTCATCCAGAGAAGTTCAAAACAAACAACTTCATTTTAATTGAATTTATCATTTATGCAAAGTATTAGTCTGGGAAGCTATTGCTTTGTCTCTAACTTTAGCCAGATGAGATTGATTTTCATCAAGAAAAGTTCGCAAACAATCACTTCCTTTCAATTGAATTTATCATTTATGCACTTTTCTCAGATTCTATGGCATATATCTTTATGCATACCATCATCACCCTCTCCAGTAGACCTTTTTGAATGATGTGTTTCTTTCATGTAGCAATTTTATAAAACAACCATTGCAGTTAAATGGAGTTATAAAAGGATTCTTAAACCTCATTTTGAGAGGCTCTGAACATGATGGTTTACAATTCCGCAAGAGTCTAGCACAGTTAGGCTTGCAACCATACCAAATTCTAATTTCATGAACAATTCTTCATATTTTCTGCCTTCATTTAGTCCATTGAGATTCCAGAGTTCACTAAGTATTGGTTTTACACCCTACACCCTCAGTTAGAAACTCTAAACATGACCTTTTGAAGTAGAACATACAACTAAGATTAAAAAGATGGTTATGGAATTCAACAAGTGGAATACATGAGAACCTTAACAAGCTACATTTATCGGCCTAGCATTGAACCTGTTGAAGCATAAAGTACAAGAGCTCTATATACTGTCAGATGTTCTAAGATGATTTCTGTTAAAACTACACCTGAGCTATATCATCATATGCCAGGCAATTCCAATTTCTGGTTAATACTAAAGATCCTATAACAAGATTTTACAACACCTTAACAAAAAATATTTGTGAAATGTTTCCTTGAAAATGCACTTCAAACAAATTCGATAACGATTTAACTCCATGAAACCTTGCTGCCATTTTGTTGCATCATATGGTTCCACAAGAACAAAAGACCAATCATAATTGTCCACTTTGGAATTTGGAAGTAAAACAGGGAGGAAAAAACAGGCAGGACAAAATTTTGGGAAAAGGGTAAAATCAGGGGCATTGTAGCTCATTATCTTGACAGCTAAGGCATTGCAAGCAACGTTGTATGACATGATTTCCATTTAGATCCTTAATAAGATCAATCAGCTTCTGCACCACGCGTGTGTTGGGGTACATTATTAGTATTAGTTCTATTGCCAAAACAACATAATATGTAGTATATCCTATCTACCAAAAAGAAATTACTATAACTAGCATGGAAGACATACCCATGGGTATTCAACGATATCCTAACAAGCTTCCCTTATCAACCACATTATCTATGATTCCATCAAATACTATTTGCATATCTTGAGAACTTCTGATCCTTTGCCAGATTGTAAACGTACCCTTTGCCAAAGAATAGAATGTCAATAGCGAGGGCAATGGGAAATTACCAACAAGATTACCACCATTATTCACACAAATTTGACTACCACGAGTATTATAAGAATTGTGTTTTGAAACTTTATCTCCCGCAGTTTCAAAACACACGCAAAATGTTAAATCAGCTGTGAATTTGTGATGATGAGAGTCAAATTATGAAAATACCTGAGTATGAATCAGAATCAGAAACAAACATTACTGGAAAATGCAAGAATCCGCCATTGCTGCAATAATTTATCCAACACAATAATCTCTATATTTCTCAAGATACAAGCTCATTGAATATATGGTTTCTTCTATGTTTGGCTGATAAACGCTTTCTTCTTCAATGGAAGTTAGGACACTCGAGTTTTCACTACACTCGTGTTGATCCGCCATTGTTAATAATGTCCAAGAACCTCGAAAGAAAACCTAACTCAAATCTCCCATGGATTTTCATTGCCATACAGATCCCACTCCACACAATGATGAGTCACCATAGAAGGTATTTGTGGGGCTTCGTTCTTCATCACAAGTTGGAACATAATATCATCACATGCATCAAATTTAGACCAAACATGTGAACATATATCCATTGGAGCCTCAATCATCCCTAACCTCACAGACTCAGGAGATGTATAAATCAGAGTCCCTCTAAATCTATATCTCCAAAAACCATTCAGATATAATTTAACCCCAAATCCAACATGGGAGTGTCAATGCCTGCTACGCCCTTCCATATATATATATATATATACACAAAATACACACTCTCAACTAATTACACTCATCAGATCAAACAACCACCTCAACTGTCTCAACTGAAATTCGTTAATCAGGCCATTGATACTGATGATACAAGAAACAATTTGACCCTTTTAACTTCCTTACTGAATAGAACGGAATATGAGAATACCCATTCTTTCAGACTATTTAGACTTGGAGAGAAAGAAAACAAACAGTCACTTTCTAATTTCTACATTTTTAATTACCATTTCTTCAGATTCTTTTATTTATTCTTACAATACATATTTTTAAATAATTTTAAATTTAGAAACAGGTTACAAATACAAATTGTTTTTAGGGTAAATTGCAATTTGGTACCCTATGGTTAGGGGCGGTTCCCCTTTGGTACCCTGAAAGAAAAAGTTTTGCATTGTGGTACCCCGTGGTTTGCTCCGTTAGCGATTTGGTACCCTGAAGTTTTTTTCTGTTAGGATTTAACGGCAAATGTTAGTTAAAATGTCAAAAATCTCCCAAAAAGTCTTCTCTTACGCGTTTANCTCAAAAGACAAATGAGCATCTATGATTTATCAAAAAATCCCTATATTCAACTACAATTTTCATTCTAGTACACTACAAACAAATCAAAACCCCCAAATTTTTCCAAAATCAAGCCCCACAAATCAAAAACCCTCTCAACAACAAAATCAACATCATCAACATTATTTGCGTCATATCAGCATTATTATTTAAGAATAAAAAAAAAGTTTGTGTGTTGTCAAATAGGTCCCTGGCTTCAAATTTTATCCCATTATTTTCAATTCCCCCTCTTTTTCATCATCTTCATTCATTTTAATCCCAAATCCTCAAAATAAAATTTTAAAGTGTCCCAAAACTCTTTCAAACATTTCAATTTAGTCCTTAAAAATATTAAAATCCCTAAAACCCTAAACCCCAAGCCCTAGACCCTAAACCCTAAACCCTAAACCCTAAACCCTTGAAAAAGCATGAGTTGTACAATTAAAACCCTAAATCCTTAATCTAAGAATCTTTTAGGGACTAAATTGAAATAAACCCTAAATTAAAGATCATCATCATCCTCATCCTCACTCTCTCTCTCTCTTGCTCCGTCGTCCTCTTCCACTTCCTCTTCCTCCCCTGTTTTCATCATCGTTCCCCCTCATCCTCACAGCAAATTAAAGCCAAAACTAAATCAAAGTGAAAACGAATTGAATCCAAATCACAGCCAAAATGAAAACGAAATCAAAATCGAGAATAATGAGGATTTGGGAAGATGAAGATTTCATTAAAAAAATATCACAAGTATCGATTTCATCATCCTCGATCTGAAGTCTGAACAAAAGAGAGAAAAGAGAGATAATGGATGCCATTGATTCCGTCTTCGATCCACTCAGAGAAGTCGCAGAAGCCCGTCGAGATTTGCTCGAAGAAGTCGCCGAACGCAATCATCGGGTCCCTCTTCTTCTTCGTCCTCCTCCTTGGGGAAAACCAGTACCGACGACGACACCACGTCAGCCTTCGAACTCAAAGTGTCCTGAACATAGACAGATTTGTTGGCCGGAGGTGCGTCACCTAGAGAAGGAAGAAGAAAGGTGCAGTGGTGGTGGCTGGACGGTGGTCGCCGGCGACTTCCGGTTGGCCGGAGGTGGTCGTCGGCGATGGTAGTGGTGGTGGATAGTGGCTGGAACTGAGAGAGTGAGAGAGAATGGTGGAAGACGAGAGAGAGAAAATGAATATGGGAGAGAGTCAAGTCTGTGATGTATTGTGAAGGGGGGTTGTTTCATAATTTTAACTAACTTTGGGATGCGAAAATACAATTCTGATGCAGTTGAAAAGGGGCTAAACCATTTATACTTTGACCTATTTGTTGAACTTAGACTTTTTTTTTAGGGTTTAGGGTTTGGTGTTTTAAGGTTTAGGGTTTAGGGTTTTTAATATTTTTGAGGAAGAAACTGAATTTCTTAGTTTTGAATTTTGATTCCTTAGTGTCTGAAGAAATTGGTTGTTGATGATGTTGATTTTGTTGTTGAGAGGGTTTTTGATTTGTGGGGGCTTGATTTTTGAAAAAATTGGGGGTTTTGATTTGTTTGTAGTGTACTTGAATGAAAATTGTAGTTGAATATAGGGATTTTTTGATAAATCATAGATGCTCATTTGTCTTTTGAGGTTCTAAGTGTTGGGAATTGTAGGCGCCTAACGCAGCGGAAGCAAATATAAAATTAAAATAAAACACGCTAGGTCCTAAAATTCCCGAACGGATCCGCTAGTAGAATTTAAAACTTTTATAGATAGTGGTATACCTCACGAGTTTCAATCCTCTGGTTGTACAAGGCGTGTCCAAGGAGCCCACTCCCAGCGTTCTCCCTCTGCCAGTAATCCACACGAACAGTTTCTTCGGGCACCAAGGTGCTAGCCTTCAGTTCTTTTCTCCAAAAGAACTAGGGACCAATCTACAGTGCATTTGAACTCAAGAACTGATGGAGATTGTGCCCTAGGGCCAATCATTTTATTAATGTGTT
>QANZ01014861.1:101137-124256 GCA_003254925.1 Chamaecrista fasciculata | reverse complement strand
TTACCTACCTAAATAGCTAAAGGATGCATGATCGCCCTCCACGATGGTAGACTTTAGTGAAATATGGGTCTTAGCCACTAATAATAAATTTTACTGGGTTTTATAAAATGTTGGATATATTTTATTTTCGTGCTAATTAAAACTTTGCATATCTCAATTGTAGAATCAAATGGCAACAAACGTTTCATCACTATCACTGGGATCTGTTCTTGAGAAGGACAAACTGACTGGGACTAACTTTCTCGACTGGTACAGAAACGTGAGAATTGTTCTCACCCAGGAGAGAAAGCTCTACGTCCTAGACAACCCCATCCCTGAACAGCCTGCTGTCAATGCTCCAAGAGCTCAGAAAGATGCTTATGAGAAGCATCAGAATGACTCTGTGGACGTTGCCTGTCTCATGCTCGTTACCATGGTTCCCGAGATTCAGAAGAACTTGGAGAACAAAGGGGCATATGAGATGATAACACATCTCAAGGAAATGTTCCAAGTACAAGCAAGGCAAGAGAGGTTTGAGACTTCAAAAGCTCTTTACTCTTGCAAGATGGCAGAAGGTGGATCTGTGAGTGCCCACGTCTTGAAGATGCAGGGGCACATAGATCACATTGCTAGGCTAGGATTTCCCGTTTTGCCAGAGCTAGCGACGGATTTGATCCTGCATTCGCTGCCCAGAAGTTATGACCAGTTCGTCTTAAACTTCAACATGAATGGCATGGAGAAATTGTTGGGAATTCTAGGGCGCCTAAGGCAGCGGAAGCATGTAAAATTAAAATTTAAAGAAACAATAAACGCCTAGGTCCAAGAATTCCCAAACGGATCCGCTAGTTGAATTTAAAACTTTTGGTTAAGTGGTATACCTCAGAGTTTCAATCGCTTTAGTTGAACGGGGCGAATTCAAGAAGTCCACTTGACGCGTCCTTCCTCCACCGGCTATCCACACGAACAGTTTGGAGATGCCTAGGTGCTAGCCTCCTTCACTTCTCAAGTGAATCTGGAACCTTTATCTACGGGTGTTCCTTTTGGATTCAAGAACTCTTCTTGAATGTCCAAGAACTTGACGGCGCCTTGACCAAGAACTCTTCTTGATCTCACACAACCTTCCACAATATTAACTCTTAATATTGCGCCACTTTCTCTCTCTAGGAAAGCTAGGTTGCGATTTTCTTTCTCTCTCCTCACCAAGAGAAAATCGAATTTTCTCTCTAAGGAAAACTAGGCTAAGTCGAATCTTTCTATGTGCATGAGGCTCTCACCTTTTGATTTCACTCTCAAGAATCCAATTCTCAAGTTTGTGAATTCTCTCTCTAAAGCTTGAGTAAAATCGAATTTTTCTCTCTCTCTAGAATGGCATGGCATAATTCGACTTATGGCTTGCCTATTTATAGGGTCTGGGGACTTTGATAATTATAATTTTGGTCAGACCTAAAATTATATAATTATCAAATTATAATTTTATGATATCCTAATATCATAATTTTAGGACTTGATTTCCTATTTAAAATATTACCTTAATATTAAAATAGGAATCAAAATGCAATCTTGGAGAATCAATTTGGAAGATCAAATCTTCCCAAATCTCCCTCTCCTTCCATGCGCCATCCTCCCCAATTTTTGTGGGAATTTAATAAATTAAAATAACTAACTAACTCTTAGATAGTTATAACTAATTTGTTATATCCCAACAATATTGAATTAAAGAATTCCCAGAATATCTTTAAGCCAATCTCACCAAGTCTCAAACTCTAGATAATTGAATTAAAATATTACTTTAATATTTAAATTCAATTGGACCTAAAATTTCGACTTGCCCTATAAGTCATGAATTAAAATATTTCTTTAATATTTATAATTCACCCATTTGAAATCTAGATCAAATCTCATTTGAATTTAAATTTCAAATTTCAAGCCAAGACTTTAATTAATAAAACATTTTTATTAATTAAATTCCCTTTGTATGAGGCGCCAACCTCATCCTATCTAGGTCTAATATTAGTGAATTTAATAAATTGATAATTTCCTAACTCTTAGGACCATTATTCAATTTATAATTCCCCTAATATTATAAATAGGAATATAATTGCAAATAGCATAATCCAATTATCTATTTAACAATTATCATATATATATATATATTTGTCTCACAAATCTAAATATAATATATCTGTAGATAATTAATTTAAGACAAGACTTTATGTCCAACAATAAGTTATGTCTCAAACGGTGTCACAAATGTGACCCACGAATTAGGGTTAACTCGTGTTCCAGCTTGGCATCTGGTTCCTGCTCGTGTGTGACCCAGCAGGCCCCACGTGAAGTTGGCAGTAAATCATCTCATGACTTACAAGTCGAGAGCGGACTCTAGCAAGCCATCACGACTACCCAAAACACGTGAGTTATCGTTTAACCCCTAAACGACTTAACCTTAGTACCATCATGTGCAGATCCCTTTTTGTCCTACGATATTTCGGTAAGGATTAGGCATGGGAATGTCATCCAAAATCCAAACCTCAACTTTCTCGATCTCCTGAGTAAGTCCCAATATCCAGTGTGGCCACACATTCCCTTGGACAGACTCGTCGAGGGGCCCAGTTAAATATCTCCCATCTCTATGAGGGACAAAATTCCATCTTGGTCAACCACATTCCTCAGCACGACAATCAACCAAACCCGTACTCAGCCCTTATGGCTACCCTGTTACGGATAACGTTAGACTAAGCCAAAGCTTGACAACTGTAATGCCGGAATAGTCAAGACCTCAGGTCTAAGGGCATCATGACAGATTGTACAGGAGAGACTAGCTAATGACTGAACCCATGCAGGACTCTCCGGGTCGGTCCAGCAACTTGTAACTCTTACATAATTGCACCATGACTCTCGTCCCAGCATCTAGTGCGTGCATCTCATGCACCGAGGTCATGCTGGTCTTGGTTCAATTCAAGCTCCCACTCGAATGAGCGACCAGGGACTGTTTAGATTAATTATCTCATAATTAATCATGGACTGTTATCATAGTAAACATGCTAATAATATGATAACCATTAATTTATCCCCATAAATTAATTGATATGTTCCCAACATATCTAAAGGATGATTGACCCTAGGGCACAATCTCCATCAGAAATCAGTGTCTGAACTGCATGGGATGCTGAAGACTGTTGAGGCATCTATTAAGAAGGCGCCTAGCACTGTCTTGTTAGTTCAGAACAAGGGAAAGGGGAAGGGCAAAGGAAAGAGGAAAGGAGATTCTGAGGTTGGTGGGACCAAGCCTGCAGCAAAGCCTAACCCACCTCCTGCCAAGAAGGCAAAGACCTCAAAGGATGCAGTTTGTTTCTTCCGCCAGAAGCCGGGTCACTGGAGAAGAAATTGTAAGCTGTACATGGAAGATCTGAAGAAGAAGAAGAAGAATGAGGCTTCTACTTCATGTATCTTTCTTATAGGCGTTCACTTGTCTACTCCTACCACTTGGGTATTGGATACTGCTTGTGGTTCTCACATATGTACTAATGTGCAGGGGTTGAGAAGAAGCAGAAAGCTGAGCAGAGGCGAGGTGGACCTACGTGTGGGCAATGGAGCAAGGGTTGCTGCTGTTGCTGTAGGGACATACGAGCTTGTTTTGCCCACTGGGCTTATTTTGTCTTTGAATAATTGTTATTACGTTCCATGTTTAAGTTCAAACATTATATCACTTTCTTATTTGGATAAGGAAGGTTTTATTTGTGTGAATGGTAATGGAAAGTGTTCAATTTATAAAGATGATGTGTTTTATGCTTATGGAGATCTGCATGATAACCACTATATCTTAGAATTGAAACAAAGACATAATAATATCTATAACGTTGATACCAAAAGGATTAAGGTTGGCAAACCTAATCCTACGTACCTTTGGCACTGTCACTTGGGCCATATAAATGAGAGATGCCTTGAGAAGCTCCATAGAGATGGACTTCTAAGCTCATTTGATTTTGAATCATATGATGCTTGCGAATCCTGTTTACTTGGCAAGATGACAAAAGCGCCTTTCACTGGACAGAGTCAGAGGGCATCTGACTTATTGGGAATCATACATAGTGATGTATGTGGACCCATGAGTGTCCAGGCCAGAGGTGGTTACTCCTACTTCATTACATTCACTGACGACTTCAGTAGATATGGGTACATCTACTTAATGAAGCACAAGTCAGAGTCTTTTGAAATGTTCAAAAGATTTCAAAATGAAGTTGAGAACCAGCTTGACAAGAAAATAAAGATCCTTCGATCTGATCGAGGAGGCGAATATTTGAGTCAAGAATTCACTGATCATCTTAGTAGTTGTGGAATAGTTTCACAACTGACTCCCCCTAGAACACCACAGTGGAATGGTGTGTCTGAGAGGAGGAATCGAACCTTATTGGATATGGTTCGATCTATGATGAGTCAGACCGATCTTCCGCCATCCTTCTGGAGGTAGGCTTTAGAAACTGCCGCGTTCACACTTAACCGTGTTCCGTCCAAGGCCGTTGAGAAGACACCATATGAGATATGGAAAGGGAAGAGTCCCAATTTGTCTTACCTCAAGGTTTGGGGATGTGAGGTTTATGTTAAGCAACAGCCTAACGATAAACTGTCTCCCAAATCCCTCAAGTGTCTGTTTGTGGGATACCCTAAAGAGACGAAAGGGTATTACGTCTACTGCCCAACTGACAAAAAAGTGTTTGTCGTCAGGAGTGGATTCTTCTTAGAGAAGGATCTTGTTTCCAAAAGAAACAGTGGGAGTAAGATAGAGCTTGAAGAAGTTCAAGCTCCACAAGACACACCAGAGGCGCAGACGGAAACTGGAGAAGTTCCACAAGAGGTTGTGGAAGCTCCTCCACAAACACAAGGACCACGAAGGTCTGATAGAACACGTTTTCAGCCAGAGAGATACTATGGGTTCCTCGTGATTGAAAACAAGGATGTGTTGCTCACGGAGCGTGGTGAACCCACCACCTATCAAGAGGCCATCGTAGATCCCAACTCAGAAAAATGGGTTGAAGCCATGAAGGCTGAGATGCAACCCATGTACGACAACCAAGTTTGGACCTTGGTCACTCCACCTGAAGGGGTAAAACCCGTAGGGTGTAAGTGGGTTTTCAAAGAGAAAACAGACATGGATGGCAACGTCACCGTCTTCAAGGCGAGGTTAGTTGCGAAGGGATTTACGCAACGTCATGGTATAGACTATGACGAAATGTTTTCGCCTGTTGCAATAGCCAAATCCATTAGGATCCTCCTTGCCATAGCTGCATATTACGACTATGAGATATGGCAGATGGATGTCAAAACAGCGTTCCTTAACGGAAGGCTGCCCGAGGATGTGTATATGATACAACCCGAGGGGTTTGAATGTCCTGAGGCACCAGACAAGGTGTGCAAGCTTCAGTTATGTCGAACCCAATCACCGTTTTGATGAGGTCGTCAAAGAGTTTGGCTTCCTACAAAACCCTGACGAACCTTGTGTTTACAAGAATGTTAGTGGGAGCACGATTGTGTTCTTGGTACTGTATGTCGATGACATACTACTCATTGGAAACGATGTCTCAACCTTAGAGATTGTAAAATCCTGGTTGGGAAAATCCTTTTCAATGAAGGACTTAGGAGAAGCCGCCTATATTCTAGGAATCAAGATCTATAGGGATAGATCTCGTAGGCTTCTTGGGTTGAGTCAAAGCACGTACTTGGATAAGGTACTGATGAGGTTCAGTATGCAAGATTCCAAGAAGGGATTCATTCCGATGAATCATGGGCTGACCCTAAGCAAGAAACAGTGTCCGAGGACACTTGTTAAGCGAGGTCGCATGAGTGGGATCCCCTGTGCCTCGGCCATATGATCCATCATGTATGCCATGCTATGTACTCGACCCGATGTGTCGTTTGCCCTGAGTATGACAAGCCGATTCCAACAAGACCCTGGTGAGGATCATTGGATCGCTGTCAAGAATATCCTTAAGTACTTAAGAAGGACTAAGGATGAGTTCTTGGTTTACGGTGGAACTGATGAAGAGCTATGTGTAAGGGGTTACACAGACGCTAGTTTCCAAACCGACCAAGACGACTTCAAATCGCAGTCAGGATATGTGTTTCTCCTGAACGGTGGCAGCGTGAGTTGGAAGAGTTCCAAGCAGAGCACGATTGCCGATTCTACAACGGAGTCCGAGTATATTGCAACATCGGATGCGGCAAAGGAGGCTGTGTGGATTAGAAAGTTCATCTCCGAGCTTGGTGTGGTTCCGACCATCTCTGATCCCATTACCCTGTATTGCGACAATAGTGGAGCTATTGCGCAAGCCAAGGAGCCACGGTCCCACCAGAGGACCAAACATATACTCAGACGTTTTCACCTCGTCAGGGAGATGATTGACAGAGGTGATGTGAAGATTTGCAAAGTACCAGGCGAGGATAATGTTGTTGATCCTCTGACAAAGCCGCTTGCAAGGGTCATACATGAGAGACATGTATCGTCGATGGGGATTAGACGCATTGATCAGTGTACCTAGGAGTAGGAACAACTAGATTGATGATTGTACCCTAGTGCAAGTGGGAGTCTGTTAGGAATTGTGCCCTAGGGCCAATCCTCTTTTATGTATGTTATGAACATATGGATTAATTTATAGAGATAAATTAATGGTTTTCACATTATTACGTCCATGATTAATTATAAGATAATTAATCTAAATCTGTCCCTGATCAATTGTTTTCGTGGGAGCGAAAATGAACTAAGATCAGCATGACCTTAGTGCATAGGGATGCACGCACTAGATGCTGGAATGAGAGTCATGGTGCAATTACGTAAGGGGTTACGAATTGCTGGACTGACCCGGAGAGTCCTGCATGGGTTTAGTCATCAGCTTGCCTCTCTTGTACACCTGTCACGACGCCTTAGACCTGAGGTCATCATTATTCCGGCGTTGCAGTTGTCAGACTTTGGCTTAGTCTAACGTTGCCCGTAGCAGGGTAGCCATAAGGGCTAAGTACGGGTTTGGTTGATTGTCGTGCTGAGGAATGTGGACTGACCAAAATTGGGATTTTGTTCCCCATTAATTTGGGAGATATCTTACTGGCGCCCTCGATGAGTCTGTCCAGGAAATGCGTGGCCACGCTAGTATATGGGACTTACTCAAGGAGATCGAGAAAGTAAAGGTTTGGATCATGGATGAATTTCCCGTGCCTGATCCATAACCAAGATATCGCAGAACAATAGGGTCGGTGCCATGGAGGTACGAAGGTTAAAATCGGTTTTGGTAACAAACGATCACTCACGTGTTTTGGGTAGTCGAGATGGCTTGCTAGAGTCCGCTCACGACTTGTAGGACATGGGGATGACCTACTGCCAACTTCACGTGGGGCCTGCTTGTTGGTTATGACTTCCTAATTTTAGGAGTTATTTTTGATTTATAAAATTCCGAATAATAGGAGCAAGTAGGCGCCTATCTCATGTGGGTCCCATTGGAAGATTTGATCTTCAATTTGATTCTATGAGATAGGGATTTGAATTTGAATTAAAATATTATGGTAATATTTTAATTAGATATTCAAGTCTTAAAGATATGATGTTATTGTAATATCATGATTTTATATTTATAAAATTACCATAATTTTGGTAATTATAAAGCCAAAAGTCACCTAGCTCATAACAAGTCATGCATTTTGTGAAAAACCCTAGCTCACTAGAGAGAAGTCGAAATTCATCCTTGTAGAGAGAGAAATTTCGCCACCCACCTTCCTAGAGAGAGAAGTCGATTTTCTCCTAAGTGTTAGAGAGAGAAATCGAAAGTTGTGGGTTCTAGGGTTCTTGAGAGAAGAAGAACAAAAGGAGTTTTGTTGCTGTCTTCTACTCTGTTTTGCGCCACCTAGCCTGGAATTCAAAGAAGGAGTTCCTGAATTCATCAACTATAGATTCAATCCCCAGTTTCTTTGGAGAAAGAAGCGTGGAGGGTAGCACCTCGTGTTCGGGAAACTGTTCGTGTGGATTACCGGTGGAGGAAGGACGTGCAAACGGACTTCTAGACTCACAAAGTTCAACCATCCGATTGAAAGATTGAGGTTTAACACTTTTCATATCTGGTTTTAAATTCAACTAGCGGATCTCAGGGTTGGATTTTCCTGGGGAGCGCAAGTTTTTTTTTTATTTACTGTTTGCTTCCGCTGTGTGTTTTCCCCGGGGATTTCCCAACAGGAGTATCATTTCCAATGAGCAATATGTCATCGACATATAGCACCAAGAACACTATTGTGCTCCCAGTAACCTTCTTCTTGTAAACACAAGGTTCATCAGGGTTTTGTAAGAAGCCAAACTCTTTGACTACCTCATCAAAACGATGATTCCAACTCCGGGATGCTTGCTTCAATCCATAAATGGATCTTTGAAGCTTGCATACCTTGTCTGATGCCTCTGGACATACAAACCCTTCGGGTTGTGTCATGTTCACATCCTCAGGCAGCCTTCCATTAAGGAATGCTGTTTTGACATCCATTTGCCATATCTCATATGGTGTCTTCTCAACTGCCCTAGACGGAACACGGTTAAGTGTAAACACGGCAGTTTCTAGAGCATATCCCCAAAAGGATGGTGGATGATCGGTTTGACTCATGATAGATCGAACCATATCCAATAGAGTTCAATTCCTCCTCTCAGAAACACCATTTTACTGTGGGGTTCCAGGAGGAGTAAGTTGTGAGACTATCCCACAGCTTCTAAGATGATCAATAAATTCTTGACTCAAATACTCGCCTCCTCGATCAGATCGAAGGACTTTGATTTTCTTGTCAAGTTGGTTCTCTACTTCATTTTGAAATCTCTTGAACATTTCAAAAGACTCTGACTTATGCTTCATTAGGTAGACGTAGCCATACCTACTGAAGTCGTCAGTGAACGTAATGAAATAAGAGTAACCACCTCTAGCCTGAGTACTCATGGGTCCACATACATCACTATGTATAATCCCCAATAAGTCAGATGCCCTCTCACTGTGACCAGTGAAAGACGCCTTTGTCATTTTTCCAAGTAAACAAGACTCGCAAGCATCATATGATTCAAAATCAAATGAGCTTAGAAGTCCATCTTTAGGGAGCTTCTCTAGGCGTTTCTCGTTTATATGGCCTAAACGACAATGCCAAAGGTATGTAGGATTAGATTCGCTAATCTTAATCCTTTTCGTATCAAAGTTATATATTTCGTTATTACGTTGTTGTTCTAATTTCAAGATATAGTGGTTATCATGCAGATCACCATAAGCAAATAACACATTATCTTTGTAAATAGAAAATCTGCCATTCCCATTCACGCAAATAAATCCTTCCTTATCCAAATAAGAAAGTCAAATAATGTTGGAACTTAAAGACAGAACGTAATAACAATTGTTTAAAACTAAAACAAGCCCAGTGGGCAAAACAAGCTCGTATGTTCCAACAGCAACAGCAGCAACCCTTGCTCCATTGCCTACTCGTAGGTCCACCTCGCCTCTGCTCAGCATCCTACTGCTTCTCAACCCCTGCACATTTGTACATATGTGAGAACCACAAGCAGTATCTAATACCCAAGTGGTAGGAGTAGATAAGTGAACACCTATAACATAGATACCTGAAGTAGAGGCTTCGCTCTTATTCTTCTTCTTCAGATCTTCCATGTACAGCTTGCAATTTCTGCTCCAGTGTCCAGTCTTCTGGCAGAAATAGCAAACTGCATCCTTGGCGGGCTTTGCCTTCTAGGTAGGCGGTGGGTTAGGCTTGGCCGCTGGCTTGGTCTCACCAACCACGGCCTTTCCCTTCCTCTTTCCTTGGCCCTTCCCCTTTCCCTTATTCTGAACTAGCAAGACAGAGCTCGGCGTCTTCTTGATGGATGCCTCAGCAGTCTTGAGCATCCCATGCAATTCAGAAACGGATCTCTCCATGCCATTCATGTTATAGTTGAGGACGAAATGGTCATAACTCCTCGGGAGTGAGTTCAAGATCAAATCCGTCGCTAGCTGTGGCGCAATGGGAAATCCCAGAGTTCCAAGGTGATCAATGTACCCCTTCATCTTCAAGACGTGGGCATTCACAGATCCACCTTCTGCCATCTTGCAAGAGTGAAGAGCCTTCGTGGTCTCAAAACTCTCTTGCCTAGCCTGAATTTGGAACATGTCCCTGAGATGCGTAATCATCTCATATGCCCCCATGTTCTCCAAGTTCTTTTGGATCTCGGGAAAGCAACGTCCACAGAGTCATTGATATGCTTCTCATAAGCATCTCTCTGAGCTCTTGCAGCGTTGGCAGCAGGCTGTGCGGGAGCGGGGTTCTCCAGGACGTACAGCTTCCTTTCCTGGGTGAGAACAATTCTCACATTTCGGAACCAGTCAAGGAAGTTAGTCCCGGTCAGTTTATCCTTCTCAAGGATAGAACGCAGTGATAGTGTTGAACTAGTAGTTGCCATATGATTATACAATTTAAGATATGAAAGTTTAATTAGCAAAATAATACATCCACCATTTTATAAAACCCAGTAAAAATTATTATTAGTGGCTAAGACCCATATTTCACCAAAGTTTACCATCGCGTAGGCGATCATGCACCCTTAGGTTATTTAGGTAGGTAACTCCTTACCAATCACATCTTATGTGACTCTTAGATCCTTATGGGACTATATCATCATATGATACTTATTATGGCATGTTTATCCCATCTAATGCCTTGAGGTCCAAATCTGATTTGATAACCCCATTAAGTCACACAATAAAACTTGTGAATGGCTAGGCTCAAAACAACGAGGCCGAAGCCCAACCCCATATCATCAAGGCCCACTAAACACGTGTCGCGTAGGCCATCACTGCACTTAGCAAACCAAGATTTCAACAAGCGTTATGTTGAATCTCCCATTCACCCGTGTCTCCTCAAGGTCAAGGTAGATACGTGTCGCGTAGGCGATCACCGCTCCACGATGAACAAGACTTTAACAGGGTGTTTTATTGATGGCATTAAAACTTAAGATTTTCTAAAAGGGTTTGATTTTTAAAAGGTTCCGTTTTAGGTCCAATTTTAAATCCAATCAAAATTAGACGAGTGTGTCAAGTGTTTATTCCCCCATGTATCTCATACATATAAACACATGCCCGGATTTTGTATCTCATACAAAATCCCACGCTCGTATCGTATACGTGGTTGTAGCATAAAATTAGAATTGCATGTTAAAATTCGCACCCCTAGGCATACATCTAACGCATTGCATCACATACAAAACTAAATGCATAAAACATATACCGTGTTTAGATATGGCCCATCTACCTTATAATCCTCTCAAGTCAATGAGAGAATTGTTCTAAAAGAAGAATAAAAAAAATTACATTGGGAAAAACCTCAGTTACATTGAGGTATAAACAAAATGTAAAATTACAACAGAGTATAGGGAGACGACACGCAGGCCGTATTTACCAAAAACCCTAGAGCCATATCCAACACCACATAACACATATGAACAATTCACATATCATCATGTCAAACACGACATACAACAACACATACCAAAAACAATTTTTTTTTAAATGTGTTCTGATAAACTATAAAATGGGTTGCACTTACCTAGTTCAACGGATGTAGGCTGCGAGAGCAAATGATCGTCCAAGTATCTGCAAGAACTTCACAGGGGGGCCCTGCGAAGAATACTCCGACGCTCAAGTTAGTATGTGAGAAATATGAGAGTAAGAGAATTTTGGGATGTAAAGAGTAGCTAACCTTAAACTGTTGAGTTGAGCTCTATTTATAGAGCAGGGGGAGAGAGGTGGTCAGCGCACGGGGCGCACCACGTAGCCATACACGATCTCCACCAGCGGAGGTGGTGGAGACCGAGATTTGCGGAGCAAGGCAATCGTGGGTGATTGCGTGTCGTCTCGCTTGGCGGGCGCCAAGAAACTGGAGATCGTGGGTGTGACTAAGGTCGTGAGCCACGATCTCCCTCAGCGAAGTTTGAGGGACACGACCGCCTCTAATGTTCAGATGGGCACTCGAATGGCTCCAGTGCGCCTTGTCAGGTTTGGAGGGGCCCGGTTCGAGGGTTACTTAGGCGTACGCCCAAATAGTGATGTATCACAAGTCCCTCCATAAAGAAGCCAACGTGTGCGTCTGTCGCTGCCTCCTGGCGGGCGCGTAGGATGGTAGGTTTGGAGAGCAGGCGATGGAACTAACGCCTGGGACATGCATGCAATTTAGGCGTACGCCCAAAATGTGCAGGAGTACTTGTCTCCCACGCAGAGGGAGAAATAGGAAAAGTCGGGCGTCCACATCGAGGGAATATGGAACGTCGAGGTGTCCAAGGCGGGTGGCCATGTGGTAGGTAGCGCTGTCTTGTCACAGACACGTGTCGCAACCCGGGTGGCCTGAGTTTGAAAAAGCAGAAAACGTCTCGTATGCCGCGCTTGTGAGGGTATATAAGGGCCAGAAGAAGCGTCTCTTGCACTTTTGCTTGCATACGAGAGTTGAGGAGAGAGAAAAGAGAAAGTCGACGAGTTCAGCCGCCTGAGTTGCGTAAACGTTGCCGGAATCGAAGCGCCGTGATTGTGAGGGAGAATCGGTCCGAGTGAGAAGTTTTCTGTTGAGTATCCTCTGTTGATTTCGCGTTATTCTGCCTGTGTTAGGGTTTCGTATTCTCGGTCTCGTGAGTTTCTGGGTTGATGGTGTGATTGTCGCATGTCTGCTGGTCTGTTGTGTCTATCGCGATGAGATGTCAGGGTACGGGTGAGTTTGTCACGAGTCAGCGAGAAATGGATTGGGTTGTCGAAGAGATGGGGGTTTTTGGGTGTCGATTTCGTGTGTGGGGTTTGTGTGGGATGGGTTTGACGAGTGTTCGTCAATGTTCGTGAGGAGTCTGAGGTTTCTGGTTTTTTTGGGTTTGTTGGCAGTCACGACGGTTCCTGGGGAATCTGGGTTTGTGTTCATCGTGTTCATGCTCCTTGGTGAAGGTGGATGTTTCTGGGTTAATGGGGCGTGCGCCCCGTTTGAGTGGGCCGGGCGGTTTTTAGTATGCTGGGGGTGTGTTGGGTCACGTGATGACGTGTGTTTTCCTGTTGGCAGGTAGCGAGGAGTGATCGATAGTTGATATTCAGGGCGAGCGCCGCAAATTGTCCAATTGTCAAACTAACAACCAAACGCACTATGTCTTCAGGTACCTCCTAATCCCTTGTGCTTTGAATTTCCTGGCAAGTGCTAGAGACCATGGTGGTCATTAGGGAGTTAGAAGGAGGTGAAGAACTAAGTAGAGTTAGTAGTTTGACTACACAGGGCAGTAGTTCTGTGGATTTAGAGGAGGTGCCTTGCTCACTAGACGAAATGGTGCAGCGGGCGACCGAATTTCTATCGAAACGGGCACGTGACGCGAGGGGCCGCAGGGCATTTTTAGGGGGCGTTTGGATTTAGTTGCTTTTAAACTAGCAAACATATCAGAGACAACCGAAGAAGAGTTGGTGCTGGAGCTTTCCGACCGAGAGGAAGATGAACTAGCGAGGGTGATGGGAGAGCCAACGGGCACCCTTAGTGGGTCGGCGTTTGAGGGGGAGCGCCTGATCATGTCCCGCGATGAGGTTACCTGGGACGCTGCGGAGGGGTTTGGAAACCCCGAGGTTAGGGCGACCAAGGGGCCGCCTGCTGAGCCGTCCAGATTCGACAACGAAGAGGATTTGGAGGCGGTCCACGACGCCTACTTCGGTCCAGGGTCGGGTCGGGAGGCGAGCGGCATGGCCGTGGGCGTGTGGGACGGCAATAATTCAATGTGGTGGACTCATCAGCGGGGGTTCATCGTACACGAGGTCTTGCTGCGGGAGTGCGGCTCCGACCTGCCGTTCACTGATTTTGAGGTGGAGTTGTTGAATCACCTCAACTGCTGTCCAGCGCAGCTGATGGCGAACAGCTGGAGGAGTATAAAGTTCTTACAGTACGCAGCCTGGTCTGTCGGCGTGCATCTGACTGTGAGACTGTTCCTGTACTGGTTCTCGGTGAAGCCTGGGGACAACGGGCGCGTGAACATACAGAGGAAGGGGGGAAGCTTGAGTGGATTTCCAGCCAGTATAAGCAACTGGAAGAACTGGAAGGATAGGTATTTCCCCATCGTGCAGAATGGGGTGGAGCGCCCGTGGTGGGTGAGAGAACAAGATGACCGCCCGCTGTTCCCCGTGGCATGGTCGGATGCCAATACAGGGGTGAGCCCGATAAAGAGGGGGCACCTGAGCGAGGAGGAGCGGCGGGCGGATAGGCTCCTTAGCTCATTTTATTGCCATTATATGCAGTCATGTAATATGCTAACTTTTCACTGTTGATTGTTATGCGATGTGGTTGTTTGGATGGCTCCTAACCAGTTTCTTGTTTGTTTTGCAGCTTTGACTGACGCAAAGAGGAGGCCCACCGATCAAGGGGCCGGAGGCTCGGCCGTGGCGAGCCGAGTAGAGCAAACGGGTGGACCGGCGCCCGCACAGACGTCCGCACCAGCTGGGATGAGGGCTCCACCAATGGCGCCTAGAGCCAGGCATAGAGTTCCAGGGCCTTCAGCATCGCGTGCCTCGGCGGCTATAGGGGGCGCGGAGGCCCAGGCAGCGGCCGGGCCAGCATCGGCAGGCCCGAAGAAGAGGGCGGGCCCACCAATTCTGGCGCTCGGTGGGATGAGGAAGGCTAACGCCACCGCTGCTAGGAATGCTTCCCCGTCTGACAAGGGGAAAAAAGGTGGGAAAGGAAAAGAGAAGGTGGGCGCCAAGGCAAGAGAGGCCCCGCCTTCCAAGAGGGCGCGCACCAGTGGGCCCGAATAGCTAGGCACTTTCATCCACTATTCCGAGCAGGAGCTGGCCCTGCTGATTAAGAATAGCCATCCTGATGGAGATGGTCCACCAAACCCCCGACTGAACATGTCCGAGGAACGGAAGCATGATGAGAGGGGGGAGGTGCCGTTACCATATCTACCTGCCAATCCCAATGGGGGGCTTTTTTCTGGAGTTGCCTCCATCCAGTCCATGTACTCCTCCGGAACTTATGAGTGGCATGACCACTTGGTGGCCGAGGCATTCAGACGGCCGCCAGCAGATTATGCAGAGGCGCATTGCATGGTGGCTGCGGCGGCTGCCCATGCCTCCCAGACATTGACGCACAATCTCGCGCGGGAGGTAGCCCATCTGAGGGCAGAGGCCAGGGCGGCCGGGGGGGTGGAGCAGCTTAAAGCACTGGAAGCTGCCAGGGACCAGGCGCTGGCTGAGGCACAGGCCGAGCGGGGGAAGGTGAAGAATCTGGAGGAGGAGAGGAAGAGAGAGAGAGAGAGGAGGAAGAAGGTGGAACAAGAGGCTGCTGAAGCAGCCCGGGAGGCGGTGTCGCAGAGGGGAGAAGCGGCGGCCGCAAAGGGTGAGCTCGAGGCATATCGGGCAGGGGAGGCCCAAAGGATCGAGCGGGCACGCCGCGAGGAGCGGAGGCAGTGGTACTGGTTTTATATGAATGCCACTGCCCGGGGGTTCGAGAACTGTCGCAAGCAGCTTAACTTGTTGAACCTTAGGCTTAATGAGGTGGGCATTGAATACACCTTCGAGGTGCTTCCCGATGGGCATGGCGGGCAGGAGATCCGTATGCGGGCGGATAACGGTGAGCCTGGCGAGCCAATGCCGGATATGCCAGAAGACTGGTCGACCCACGAGCTGGAGGTGGTGGAAGGGCGGTCGCAACCTAGACCAGGGGATGAAGGGTACGTGCCGCCGGCGGACGTACAGAGCACCGCGGGGAATGAAGCGGACGCAGAGCATCCGATGATAGCCCCGGATAGCGGGAGTGGAGAGGGCAGCGACGAGCACGTTTCGGGAGCGGTCGCCACAGTGATTTCGGATGACTAAGTCATCCTTTGTAAGGAATTTGTAGTTTCAGGGGAGTGTGTTCCCCTTTCTGAGCTTGTAATGGGCGTGTATGCCCTTTTTCCGAATTTGTATAGGGCGTGTGTGCCCTTTAATGTTGATGGATTTTATGGCCAGATGGCCATGATTAATGTGAGGCCATAAGACCAATTATTTATTAATGTGATAAATATGCCTGTTGCAATGTTTTATCTGTTGGATATATTTGATATTTGCGCAAGTGTATGTATGTGGGTGTGTGTGTCCGCCCAACTGAGTTGGCGATCGGACTGGGGGGCTAGCTAGCCAAGAGGTAATGGACCAGCATGGCGTATGAGCAACTTCTCGGCTCATGGGCGCGCGGGGCACCTGAAAGAAAGCGTAAGGAGGCGTCCCTCCGGCTTTCGAGCTCTTCATTGGAGCGTGCATAACCTACGTGTGGTAAGTCGTTTAGATTAGGCTGTGCCTAAGTCGGTGTAATCGAAACAAACTCGAATTTAAATGAATCGAGTAAGTGGAAAGGAATGCCATAAATATATTAATGTAAATATACTGGCGATCGTTACATGAATTGAAAATTTGCACAACATAAAAGTGTACAAGAAATGCCATAAGTGCAAGAGTACATAAATGAATCAAAGTGTGATGTTGTTAACCGTGCGGTCAAGATACTTCCTAAGGCTCGCGACATTCCACGGGTTTGGTAGTCGGCGGCCGTCTAATGTAAAAAGCATGTACGCGCCACCAGGGATAACCTTGACGATGCGGTATGGACCTTCCCAGTTTGGGTGTAGCTTGCCGTGTGAGCGGTTCAAGCGATCGTTGGCGACGTCGCGAAGAACGAGATCGCCAATTTCAAAGGACCGGTGTTTGACCCTTTTGTTGAAATACTTCGTCATGCGCTCTTTGTAGGCAGCCTGCCGGATACTGGCGATTTCACGCACTTCTTCAAGTTCGTCTAAGGCGATCGCCCGACAGCCTCGATTTGCCTCCTCATTGTAGTACAAGACTCTGTCGGAGAGAAAGGCGGTCTCGGTTGGGATCATGGTGGGCGACCCGTAGGTAAGGGTGTAAGGTGCCTCGCCTGTAGACTCTTGGGGTGTGATACGGTAAGACCATAGGACGGTTGGAAGTTCGTCTGCCCAACGGCCTTTGGCGTTGTCGAGTCTACGCTTCAACCCGTTCAGGATGATGCGGTTGGCGAGCTCGGTTTGCCCGTTAGTCGAGGGGTGCTCGACTAAGGTGTTGCCAAGGGAGATGTCATACTCAGTGCAGAAATCGCGGAAGGATTCGCTGATGAATTGGCGGCCGTTATCGCTGATGATTCGCTGGGGAATGCCAAAGCAGGACAGTATGTTCTGCAAGACGAAAGTTTTCATCTGGGCAGAGCTGATGGATTTGACCGGTTCAGCCTCGATCCATTTAGTGAAAAGGTCGATCGCGATGATAAGGAACCGCCGCTGGCCAGTGGCGGTCGCGAATGGTCCGAGGATGTCAATCCCCCATACATCGAAAGGGCCAAGGGGATTCCATTGGGCGCATGTCCTCTCCGGGAATGTGGATGTGATTAGCGTGCTCCTGGCACTTTCTACAGGTTTTTACCAGTGCTGTGGCATCCCGAATAATGGAGGGCCAATAGTATCCCGAAATGAGGACTTTGCGCTTCAATGTGGGTGCTGGTTGGTGTGACCCGCAGAGTCCTTCGTGTAGCTCTTCAAGGATGAGGCGCGCATCATCTGGTCCCACGCACCTGAGGCAGGGCATGGAGTGACCTCGTCGATAAAGGTCGTTTCCCAGAGGAAGTAGTGGGCATCCCGGCGGACGACCTTTCGAGCTTCGTTCCTGTCTGGCGGGAGAGTGCCATCCCTGATGTATGACATGATTGGTGTGCGCCAATCAGTCGTTGTCGCAATAGCTAGGACCGTGGGACCTTCAATGGATGGACGTTCAAGGGTAGTGCGAATGATGGATGAACGGCCTTGGGCGTTCGGCTTAGAGGCCAGTTTTGCTAAAGCGTCTGCCCTGGTGTTCTTAGAACGTAGGACGTGCGAGAATTGGGCGGCCCGGATGTGATGGCGGAGGATGTATTTTGCCTTCTCCACGTATTTGAGGATAGTGGGCTCCTTGGCCTCAAAGTCTCCTTTCATGTGGCCAACTACCAGCTGGGAGTCACTATAGACGTGAATGTCCTGGTCGCCCATGCCCATGGCGAGCTCGAGGGCAGCGATGAGCGCTTCATACTCGGCCTAATTGTTTGTGGCCGGAAAGCGTATGTTGATGGCCTGTTCGATAGTGTAACCGTCAGGGGACTCGACAATAACACCTGCGCCACGAAGCTTGGCGGACGAGGCCCCGTCAATGTAGAGGTTCCACACGATGGGGGCAGGAGTGGTGGGTGTCATTTCAGCGACGAAGTCGGCGAGAGCTTGTCCTTTAATGGCACGTCGCGGTTCAAATGTGAGGCCGAATTCGGAAAGCTCGATCGACCAGTTGACCAGGCGGCCCGCAATGTCGGGCTAATGAATGATCTGCCTCATGGGACGGTCAGTGCGGACAATTATCACGTACTGTTGATAGTAGGGTCGCAGCTTTCTCGTGGAAACGAGTAGGGCGTACACCAGCTTTTCAAGTAAGTGATACCGGGTCTTGGCGCCCGTGAGTACTTTGCTGGAAAAGTAGATGGGTCGTTGTTCGTCTTTTTCCTCGATGATCAAGACGGAGCTTACTGCCACATCAGTTGCGGCAAGGTATACATAGATCGGCTTGCCTGGCGTAGGGGTAGTGAGAATTGGCGGTCGGCTCAGATATGCCTTTAGTATTTGGAACGCCTGTTCACATTCGGCTGTCCAAGTGAAGTTCTTCCCTCCTTTAAGAGTTTTGAAGAAGGGTAAGCACCGGTCGCCCGACCTTGCCAGGAAGCGGTGGAGCGCGGCTATGCGCCCGTTGAGGCGTTGTCCCTCCATCATTGTTTTTGGGGACGCCATGTCGATGATGGCTTGACATTGATCCGGGTTGGCCTCTATCCCGCACTGGGAGATCATGAAGCCTAGGAATTTGCCCCCAGCGACCCCGAAAGCGCACTTGGCAGGGTTGAGGCGCAATCGGTAATGACGGAGAATCTAGAAGATTTCTTGCAGATCATCTAGGTGGTCGCCATCGGTCTTCATTTTGACAACCATGTCGTCAATATAAACTTCGATGTTCTTGCCTATGTTGTCCTTGAAGAATTTGTCCATCATTCTTTGGTATGTGGCGCCTGCGTTCTTCAAGCCGAAGGGCATGACGTTGTAGCAGTAGATGCCCTGTTCGGTAATGAAGGTTGTCTTGTCGACATCCTTAGGATTCATCCTGATCTGGTTGTAACCTGAGAAGGCATCGAGGAAACTCAAGGTGGCGTACCCGCAGGTGTTGTCCACCAACTTGTCGATGCTAGGGAGTGGATGAAGGTCCTTGGGGGTCGCTTTATTCAGGTCCGTGAAATCAACACACATCCGCCACTTGCCGTTGTGTTTGGGGACCAGAACGACGTTGGATAGCCAGGTAGGGTATTTGGTTTCCCGAATGAACCCGGCCGCCAGCAGTTTGTTTACTTCATCCTTTGCGGCGAGCTGCCGCTCTAACCGCAGGACTCGCTTCTTCTGAAAAACGCCAGGGCGGTCGTCAACATCGAGGGAATGCATGACCAGCTGGGGATCAACGCCGGGCATGTCCGACGCAGACCACGCAAAAATATCGCCGTTCGCGAGCAGGAAGTCGGATAGCCTGGCTTGCTACTGGGCGGGGAGATCCACAGAAATGCTCACTGGTCGCTCCGGGTGTCCGGGGAAGTGAATTTGGACAAGCGTGTCCGAAGGTTTGGGGCGTGTGCCCTCGACCTAAGATGTGAGACAAGATATGTGTAAGTAAAGAGATCTTGTAATGGAAAATGATTTCATTAAATAAATGATTTCATTGATATAATAAGGCGTCCGCCATGAGTAGGTCGGAGCATACATGGAAATGACAAAAGGGGGGCCTTAACCATTTTAGGGGAAGGGAAAAACTGTAACAGAACAGACATGAAAATGGAAAACTTACAACTAATCTTAAGGCCGGGCGGCTAGTCCACCCATTAGAGTTAGCTGCTGATTCAGGGGCAACAGCAACTGGTGTGGCATACCTCATCGCGGAGGTCCGTGATTTCCGATGCGCCCGTGTCTGTGTCCTCTCCAGAGAACTCCGAGGGAGGAGAGTATGGTTTTCCTTCCATGAACTGGCGGGTCTGGTACCCGGGGTCAATCATGACTCGAGCCAGACTTGTGGCGTAGCATCGGAAACCTTCAAGTTGATCGCCCCGGATACTCGCAGTTCCCCAGCGAGTAGGGAATTTCCTGAGTAAGTGAGCAGTGGAGATCACTGCTCTGAAGGCGTTGAGGTTGGAGCGGCCAAGGATGGCGTTGTAGGCGGACGGGGCGGCTACAACGATGAAGCTGGCATAGATAGCTGCTGTTCTGGGAGGATCGCCATCGCCCTCGAGGGTGAGCTTGGTCTCGAGAACTCCTTCAGCGGGCGTCCTGGTCCCGGCAAAGCCGATCAGTGGCTCATTGAAGGGCTTGAGGGCGCTTAGGGGGATGCCCAGGTGTTCGAAGGCATGGAAGTAGAGGATGTCCGAGGATGACCCTTGGTCCACCAAGATTCGCCGTACATCAATTTCACCTATGCGCGCCGTGATGACCATGGGCTCGTCGTATTCAACGGGCTTCAGTTCATCATGGGTGAAGGTGATGGGCGCGTGGATGTCCTCATGGGAGCATTTGTTGCTCGTGTAGGGCATAGACATGATCGACCTCATGATGTTTTTGCGGTTATGGGGGGTCTTATGTCTGATAATCCCACCGGAGATGGTGTTTATCACGTTCCTGGCGGGCATCTCAGAGTGCTTGGTACCACCGCTCCCGCTCTCGGTGACTTTCCTGTTCTTTTGATGGGAGGCGTCCCCATCAGATTCTGGCCTCTTCTTTTGTTTGTATTCGGCCAAGTGGCCGTCGCGGATCAGCTGTTCAATGGCATCTTTTAAAGAGATGCATTCATCCGTAGTATGGCCATAGCCGTTATGGTACCGGCAGTGCTTGCTGGTGTCCCTCGGGCGGCCGGTCTTGACAGGAAGCGGCCTGGCTATCGGGAAGAAGTCGAGGGATCCGCAGGTGCGCAAAATCTCCGACCTAGAGACAGTGAGAATGTGATAGGTCGGGAATTTGCCGGTGAAGGGCGTGCGCTGGGATCCTGGTGATGAGTTGGAAGGGCGGTCGTGCCTCCTCCATTTCCCGATACCGTTCCCATTGCCATTCTGGGTCCGGCCGTTTGACTGACTATTCTGCATATCCTTGAGCTTACTGAAGCGGCTCTTGGAGGCGACCTGGTTGTCCTCCTTTAGTATGAAGTCCCGAACTTGCTTCAGTAACGCGTCCAAGCTCTTCGGGTTGGCGAGCGCCAACTCATTAGAGACGTTTCCCGGGCGTAGGCCCTGTTTGAAGGCGTGGATGGCCACGCTGTCTTCCAGGTCTTCCACTTCATGACAGCGCTCGGAAAAACGCTTGAGGAAGTCTCTGAGGCTCTCGTTGGAGCCTTGGATGAGGTCCGCCATAACAGTTGACGGTTTCTTGTAGACAATGCTGGTGGCGAAGCGCTTGAGAAAGGTGGCTTCCAGCTCGTCAAAGTTGTTGATAGAGTAGTCCGGCAGGCGGGCGTACCAGTGGAGTCCTTCTGGGCTGAGTGTGGTGGGAAAGAGTTTGCATTTCTTTCCCTCTGTGAGGGACGCCAACTGGACATTAGCGTGGAACGCCTTCAGGTGCAGGTTTGGGTCTGTAGCTGGTTCGTAAGGCACCATTTTGACGGGCATCTTAAAGCCCTGTGGTACAATGTCACACTGGATGGACAAGGCGAAAGGTCCCTTCTGGGGAATAAAGGTACCTGGCTCATCCTCAAAACCGGCGGCGGGCGCGTTGTCCTGGGCCGAACCAGCCGTTGTGTTGCGGCGGCCGGGATTCGATCCCTGAGGTGTGCTGTGGACAGAGAGACTTTGGAATTCGCGACGAAGAGATTCTGTCTCTTCCTTCATCATTCCACGAAAGATGGACATGATGTCCATAGCTTGGAAAGTTTGGCCCGTGGCACCCATCCCGATCGCAAGTGGCGCTACTCGAGCGGGTTCTCCCTCTTCCCGATGTTCCTCCTGTTCTTGGTCCTCTTGAGAGCCAGGGGCGTGCTCCTAGGAGTCAGTGGGGTCATCCAAAAGGGGATCGCGAAGGGAGTCGTCGTGAGCTATAGCAAAGTGAGAGTCACCTAGTTCAACAAGGTAAACGTGGGTGAGTTAGCTTTTGTAAAAAAGCGATAAAAGGCGAGCGCGAGAGCTCGTGGAGTTCAGCAGGTGAGGAGGAAAGTGTCCCCACAGACGGCGCCAATGATAAACTAGAAAATGGGTTTCACTTACCTAGTTCAACGGATGTAGGCTGCGAGAGCAAATGATCGTCCAAGTATCTGCAAGAACTTCACAGGGGGGCCCTGCGAAGAATACTCCGACGCTCAAGTTAGTATGTGAGAAATATGAGAGTAAGAGAATTTTGGGATGTAAAGAGTAGCTAACCTTAAACTGTTGAGTTGAGCTCTATTTATAGAGCAGGGGGAGAGAGGTGGTCAGCACGCGGGGCGCACCACGTAGCAATACACGATCTCCACCAGCGGAGGTGGTGGAGACCGAGATTTGCGGAGCAAGGAAATCGTGGGTGATTGCGTGTCCTCTCGCTTGGTGGGCGCCAGGAAACTGGAGATTGTGGGTGTGACTAAGGCCGTGACCCACGTGTTGGGAATCCTAGGCGCCTAAGGCAGCGGAAGCAAAAATAAAATAATTAAAAACGCCTAGGTCCTATGATTCCCGAATGGATCCGCTAGTAGAATTTAAAACTTTTGGTTAGTGTTATACCTCAGAGTTTCAAAACCGATGGTTGTACGGGGCGAGTTCCACGGAGTCCACTCCCAGAGTTCTCCCTCTGCCAGTAATCCACACGAACAGTTTCTTTGATCACCGAGGTGCTAGCCTCCAAATTCTTTTCTCAAAAGAATTTCCGGGACCAATCTACAGACCTCTGAATTTTCAAGAACTCCTTCTTGATAATTCAGACTTGGAGGTGGCGCTAAGAAGAATCCCCCCACAAGAACTCCTTCTTGCCTATTCTTCTCTCAAAACCCTAATTCTAGAGGAAGTTCGAATTCTCTCTCTAACTCTTAGAGAAAGTCGAAATTCTCTA
>QANZ01014861.1:58943-101082 GCA_003254925.1 Chamaecrista fasciculata | reverse complement strand
CAGCCCTTATGGCTACCCTGTTACGGATAACGTTAGACTAAGCCAAAGCTTGACAACTGTAATGCCGGAATAGTCAAGACCTCAGGTCTAAGGGCATCATGACAGATTGTACAGGAGAGACTAGCTAATGACTGAACCCATGCAGGACTCTCCGGGTCGGTCCAGCAACTTGTAACTCTTACATAATTGCACCATGACTCTCGTCCCAGCATCTAGTGCGTGCATCTCATGCACCGAGGTCATGCTGGTCTTGGTTCAATTCAAGCTCCCACTCGAATGAGCGACCAGGGACTGTTTAGATTAATTATCTCATAATTAATCATGGACTGTTATCATAGTAAACATGCTAATAATATGATAACCATTAATTTATCTCCATAAATTAATTGATATGTTCCCAACATATCTAAAAGATGATTGACCCTAGGGCACAATCTCCATCAAACTCACAAGGGAGGTAGCCCATCTGAGGGCTGAGGCCAGGGCAGTCGGGGGAGTGGAGCAGCTGAGAGCACTGGAAGCTGCCAGGGACCAAGCGCTGGCGGAGGCGCAGGCCGAGCGAGGGAAGGTGAAGAAGCTAGAGGAGGAGAGGAAGAGAGAAAGAGAGAGGAGGAAGAAGGTGGAACAAGAGGCTGCTGAAGCAGCCCGAGAGGCGACGTCACAGAGGGGGGAAGCGGCAGCCGCAAAGGGTGAGATCGAGGCATATCGGGCAGGGGAGGCCCAGAGGCTCGAGAGGGCGCGCCGGGAGGAGCGAAGGCAGTGGTACTGGTTTTATATGAATGCCACTGCCCGAGGGTTCGAGAACTGCCGCAAGCAGCTGAACTTGTTGAACCTTGAGCTCAATGAGGCGGGCATTGATTACACCTTCGAGGTGCTTCCCGATGGGCATGGCGGGCAGGAGATCCGTATGCGGGCGGATAACGACGAGCCTGGCGAGCCAATGCCGGAGATGCCCGAGGATTGGTCAATCCACGAGCTGGAGGTGGCGGAAGGGCGGTCGCAGCCCCGACCAGGGGATGAGGGGTACGTGGCGCCGGTGGACGTGCAGAGCACCGCGGGGGTTGGAGCGGATGTGGAGCAGCCAACGATAGCCCCAAATAGCGGAGGCGGGGAGGGAAGCGGGGAGCACGTGCCGGGAGCGATCGCCACAGTGATTTCGGATGACTAAGTCATCCTGTAAAAAATTTGTAATTCTTGAGGAGTGTGTTCCCCTTTCTGAATCTGTAGTGGGCGTGTGTGCCCCTTTTTTTTTGTCGAATTTGTACAGGTCGTGTGGAGCCCTTTAATATTGACCGATTTTATGGCCGTGTGGCCAGGATTAATGTGAGGCCGTAAGGCCAATGTTTTGATTAATGCTTGTTACTATGCTTGTTTCGCGATAGTTTAGACTGTTGGATATATGTGATATTTGCGCAAATGTATGTATGTGGGTGTGTGTCCGCCCAACTGAGTTGGCGATCGGACTGGGGGGCTAGCCAGCCACGAGGTAATCGACCAACATGGCATATGATCAACTTCTCGGCTCATGGGCGCGCGAGGCACCAGAAAGAAAGCGTATGGAGGCGTCCCTCCGGCCTTCGAGCTCTTCATTGGAGCGTGCATAACTCACGTGTTGTAAGCCGTTTAGATTAGGTTGTGCCTAAGTTAGTGTAAACGAAATAAAAGTGAATTGGAATGAATCGAGTAAGTGGAAAAGAATGCCATGAATATATTAATGTAAATATACTGGCGATCGTTACACGAAATGAAAAATTGCACAACATAAAAGTGTACAAGGAATGTCATAAACGCAAGAGTACATAAATGAATCAAAGTGTGATGTTGTTAACCGTACGGTCAAGATACTTTTCTAAGGCTCGCGACATTCCAGGGGTTTGGTAGTCGGCGGCCGTCCACAGTAGAAAGTAGGTATGCGCCACCAGGAATAACCTTGACGATGCGATATGGGCCTTCCCAGTTGGGGTGTAGCTTGCCGTGCGAACGGTTCAAGCGATCGTTGGCGACGTCGCGAAGGACGAGATCGCCAATTTCAAAGGACCGATGCTTAACCCTTTTGTTAAAGTACTTCGCCATGCGCTCTTTGTAGGCAGCCTGCCGGATGCTGGCGATTTCACGTACTTCTTCAAGTTCATCTAAGGCGATCGCCCGACAGCCTCGATTTGCCTCCTCATTGTAGTACAAGACTCTATCGGAGAGAAAGGCGGTCTCGGCTGGGATCATGGCGGGCGACCCGTAGGTAAGGGTGTAAGGTGCCTCGCCTGTAGACTCTTGGGGTGTAATACGGTAAGACCACAGGACGGTTGGAAGCTCGTCTGCCCAACGACCTTTAGCGTTGTCGAGTCTGCGCTTCAACCTGTTCAGGATGATGCGGTTGGCGAGCTCGGTTTGCCCGTTAGTCGAGGGGTGCTCGACTGAGGTATTGTCAAGGGAGATGTCATACTCAGCGCAGAAATCGCTGAAGGATTCGCTAATGAATTGGCGTCCGTTGTCGCTGATGATTCGCTGGGGAACGCCAAAGCGGGACAGTATGTTCTGCAAGACGAAAGTTTTCATCTAGGCAGAGCTGATGGATTTGACCGGTTCAGCCTCGATCCATTTAGTGAAAAGGTCGATCGCGACGATGAGGAACCGCCGCTGGCCAGTGGCGGTCGGGAATGGTCCGAGGATGTCGATCCCCCATACGTCGAAGGGCCAAGGGGATTCCATTGGGCGCATGTCCTCTCCTGGAATGTGGATGTGATTAGCGTGCTCTTGGCACTTTCTACAGGTTTTCACCAGCGCTGTGGCGTCCCGAATAATCGAGGGCCAATAGTACCCCGAGATGAGGACTTTGCGCTTCAATGTAGGTGCTGCTTGGTGTGAACCGCAGAGTCCTTCGTGGAGCTCTTCAAGGATGAGGCGCGCATCATCTGGTCCCACGCATCTGAGGCAGGGCATGGAGTGACCTCGTCGATAAAGGTCGTTTCCCCAGAGGAAGTAGTGGGCAGCCCGGCATACGACCTTCCGGGCTTCGTTCCTGTCCGGCGGGAGAGTGCCATCTCTGATGTATGACATGATTGTCGTGCGCCAATCAGTAGTTGTCGCAATGGCTAGGACCATGGGACCTTCAATGGATGGGCGTTCCAAAGTGGTGCGAATGATGGATGAACGGCCTCGGGCGTTCGGCTTAGAACGTAGGACGTGCGATAATTGGGCGGCCCGGAGGTGATGGCGGAGGATGTATTTTGCCTTCTCCACGTATTTGAGGATAGTGGGCTCCTTGGCCTCAAAGTCTCCTTTCATGTGGCCAACTACCAGCTGGGAGTCACTATAGACGTGAATATCCTGGGCGCCCATGCCCACGGCGAGCTCGAGGGCAGCGATGAGTGCTTCATACTCGGCCTGATTGTTTGTGGCCGGAAAGCGTATGTCGATGGCATGCTCGATAGTGTAACCGTCAGGGGACTCGACAATAACACCTGCGCCGCGAAGCTTGGCGGACGAGGCCCCGTCAATGTAGAGGTTCCACACGATGGGGGCAGGAGTGGCGGGTGTCATTTCAGCGACGAAGTCGGCGAGAGCTTGTCCTTTAACGGCACGTCATGGTTCAAAGGTGAGGCCGAATTCGGAAAGCTCGATCGACCAGTTGACCAGGCGGCCCGCAATGTCGGCCTGATGAATGATCTGCCTCATGGGACGGTCAGTGCGGACAATTATCACGTACTGTTGACAGTAGGGTCGCAGCTTTCTCGTGGAAACGAGTAGGGCGTACACCAGCTTTTCAAGTAAGTGATACCAAGTCTCGGCGCCTGTGAGTACTTTGCTGGAAAAGTAGATTGGTCGCTGTTCGTCTTGTTCCTCAATGATCAAGACGGAGCTTACTGCCACATCAGTCGCGGCAAGGTATACATAGATCGGCTTACCTGGCGTAGGGGTAGTGAGAATTGGCAGTCGGCTCAGATATGCCTTCAGTTCTTTTAACGCTTGTTCACATTCGGCTGTCCAAGTGAAGTTCTTCCCTCCTTTAAGAGTTTTGAAGAAGGGTAAGCACCGGTCGCCCGACCTCGCCAGGAAGCGGTGGAGCGCGGCTATGCGCCCGTTGAGGCGTTGTACCTCCTTCTGTGTTTTTGGGGACGCCATGCCGATGATGGCCTGACAGTGATCCGGGTTGGCTTCTATCCCGCGCTGGGAGATCATGAAGCCTAGGAATTTGCCCCCGGCGACCCCGAAAGCGCACTTGGCAGGGTTGAGGCGCAATCGGTAATGGCGAAGAATCTGGAAGATTTCCTGCAGATCGTCCAGGTGGTCGCCATCGGTCTTCGTTTTGACAACCATGTCGTCAACATAGACTTCGATGTTCTTGCCTATGTTGTTCTTGAAGAATTTGTCCATCATTCTTTGGTATGTGGCGCCTGCGTTCTTCAAGCCGAAGGGCATGACGTTGTAGCAGTAGATGCCCTGTTCGGTGATGAAGTCCGTCTTGTCGACGTCCTTAGGATTCATCCTGATCTGGTTGTAACCTGAGAAGGCATCGAGGAAACTCAAGGTGGCGTACCCGCAGGTGTTGTCCACCAACTTGTCGATGCTAGGGAGTGGATGAAGGTCCTTGGGGGTCGCCTTATTCAGGTCCGTGAAATCAACACACATCCGCCACTTGTCGTTGTGTTTGGGGACCAGAACGACGTTGGATAGCCAGGTAGGGTATTTGGTTTCCCGAATGAACCCGGCCGCCAGCAGTTTGTTTACTTCATCCTTTGCGGCGAGCTGCCGCTCTAACCCCAGGACTCGCTTCTTCTGAAAAACGCCAGGGCAGTCATCAATATCGAGGTAATGCATGACCAGCTGGGGATCAACGCCGGGCATGTCTGACGCAGACCATGCAAAAATATCGTCGTTGGTGAGTAGGAAGTCGGATAACCTGGCTTGCTGCTGGGCAGTGAGATCCGCAGATATGCTCACTGTTCGCTCCAGGTGTCCGGGGAAGTGAATTTGGACAAGTGTGTCCGAAGGTTTGGGGCGTGCGCCCTCGACCTAGGATGTGAGACAAGATATGTGTAAGTAAAGAGATCTTGTAATGGAAAATGACTTCATTGAATAAATGATTTCATTGATATAATAAGGCGTCCGCCATGAGTAGGTCGGAGCATACATGGAAATGACAAAAGGGGGGCCTTAAGCATTTTAGGGGAAGGGAAAAACTGAAACATAACAGACATGAAAATAGAAAACTTGCAACTAATCTTAAGGCCGGGCGGCTAGTCCACCCATTAGAGTTAACTGCTGATTCAGGGGGCATCAGCCACTGGTGTGGTGTATTTCATCGCGGAGGTCTGTGATTTCCGATGCGCCCGTGTCTGTGTCCTCTCCAGCGAGCTCCGGGGGAGGAGAGTCTGGTTTCCCTTCCATGAACTGGCGGGTCTGGTACCCGGGGTCAATCATGACTCGAGCCAGGCTTGTGGCGTAGCATCGGCGACCCTCAAGTTGATCGCCTCGGATACTCGCAGTTCCCCAGCGAGTAGGGAATTTCATGAGTAAGTGAGCAGTGGAGATCACTGCTCTGAAGGCGTTGAGGTTGGAGCGGCCAAGGATGGCGTTGTAGGCGGACGGTGCGGCTACAACGATGAAACTGGCGTAGATAGCTGCTGTTCTGGGAGGATCGCCGTCGCCCTCGAGGGTGAGCTTGCTCTCGAGAACTCCTTCAGCGGGCGTCCTGGTCCAGGCAAAGCCGATCAGTGGCTCATTGAAGGGCTTGAGGGCGCTTAGGGGGATGCCCAGGTGCTCGAGGGCGTGGAAGTAGAGGATGTCCGAGGATGACCCTTGGTCCACCAATATTCGCCGCACGTCAATTTCACCTATGCGCGCCGTGATGACCATGGGCTCGTCGTATTCAACGGGCTTCAGTTCATCATGGGTGAAGGTGATGGGCGCGTGGATGTCCTCATGGGAGCATTTGTTGCTCGTGTAGTGCATACACATGATCGACCGCATGATGTTTTTGCGGTTATGGGGAGTCTTATGTCTGTGAATTCCATCGGAGATGGTGTTGATTACGTTTCTGGCGGGCGTCTTAGAGTGCTTGGTGCCATCGCTCCCGCTCTCGGTGACTTTCCTGTTCTTTTGATGGGAGGCGTCCCCATCAGATTCTGGCCGCTTCTTCTACTTGTATTCGGCCAAGTGGCCGTCGCGGATCAGCTGTTCGATGGCATCTTTTAAAGAGATGCATTCATCCGTAGTATGGCCATAGCCGTTATGGTACCGGCAGTGCTTGCTGGTGTCCCTCGGGCGGCCGGTCTTGACAGGAAGCGGCCTGGCTATCGGGAAGAAGTCGAGGGATCCGCAGGTGCGCAAAATCTCCGACCTAGAGACAGTGAGAATGTGATAGGTCGGGAATTTGCCGGTGAAGGGCGTGCGCTGGGATCCTGGTGATGAGTTGGAAGGGCGGTCGTGCCTCCTCCATTTCCGACTACCGTTCCCATTGCCATTCTGGGTCCGGGTGTTTGACTGACTATTCTGCATATCCTTGAGCTTACTGAAGCGGCTCTTGGAGGCGACCTGGTTGTCCTCCTTGAGTATGAAGTCACGGACTTGCTTCAGTAACGCGTCCAAGGTCTTCTGGTTGGCGAGCGCCAACTCGTTGGAAATGTTTCCCGGGCGCAGGCCCTATTTGAAGGCGTGGATGGCCACGCTGTCTTCCACGTCTTCCACTTCATGACAGCGCTCGGAAAAACGCTTGAGGAAGTCCCTGAGGCTCTCGCTGGAGCCTTGGATGAGGTCCGCCATGACAGTTGACGGTTTCTTGTAGACAATGCTGGTGGCGAAGCGCTTGAGAAAGGCAGCTTCCAGCTCGTAAAAGTTGTTGATAGAGTAGTCCGGCAGGCGGGCGTACCAGTGGAGTCCTTCTGGACCGAGTGTGGTGGGAAAGAGTTTGCATTTCTTTCCCTCTATGAGGGACGCCAACTGGACATTCGCGTGGAACGCCTTCAGGTGCAAGTTTGGATCTACAGCTAATTCATAAGGCACCATTTTGACGGGCATCTTTAAGCCCTGTGGTACAATGTCACGTTGGATGGACAAGGCGAAGGTTCCCTTCTGGGGAATAAAGGTACCCGGCTCGTCCTCAAAACCGGCGGCGGGCGCGTTGTCTTGGGCCGAACCAGTCGTTGTGTTGCGGCGGCCGGGATTCGATCCCTAAGGCGTGCTGTGGACGGAGAGGCTCTGGAATTCGCGACGAAGAGATTCCGTCTGTTCCTTCATCATTCCACGAAAGATGGACATGATGTCCATAGCCTAGAAAGTTTGCCCGTGGCACCCATCCCGGTCGCAAGTGGCGCTACTCGAGAGGGTTCTCCCTCTTCCCGATGTTCCTCCTGTTCTTGGTCCTCTTGAGAGCCAGGGGCGTGCTCCTGGGAGTCAGAGGTGTCATCCAAAAGGGGATCGTGAAGGGAGTCGTTGTGAGCCATAGCAAAGTGAGAGTCACCTAGTTCAACGAGGTAAACGTTGGTGAGTTAGCTTTTGTAAAAAAAAAAGCAATAAAAGGCGAGCGTGGGAGCTCGTAGAGTTCAGCAGGTGAGGGGGAGGTTCCCCACAGACGGCGCCAATGATAAACTAGAAAATGGGTTGCACTTACCTAGTTCAACGGATGTAGGCTGCAAGAGCAAATGATCGTCCACGTATCTGCAAGAACTTCACAGGGGGGGCCCTGCGAAGAATACTCCGACGCTCAAGTTAGTAAATGAGAGAAATGAGAATGAGAGAATTCAGAGAGCTAAAGAGTAGCTAACCTTAAACTGTTGAGTTGAGCTCTATTTATAGAGCAGGGGGAGAGAGGTGGTCAGCGCGAGGGGCGCACCACGTAACCAGACACGATCTCCACCAGCGGAGGTAGTGGAGACCGAGATTTGCGGAGCAAGGCAATCATGGGTGATTGCGTGTCGTCTCGCTTGGCGGGCGCCAGGATACTGGAGATCGTGGGTGTGACTAAGGTCGTGACCCACGATCTCCGTCAGCGAAGTTTGCGGGACAAGGCAGTCGTGGGTGACTGCGTTAGTCCGGAGGCGCGCGCTGTGACCCAAGGCGGAGCGCGGACGCCTCTAATGTTCAGATGGGCACTCGAATGGCTCCAGTGCACCTTGTCAGGTTTGGAGGGGCCCGGTTCGAGGGTTACTTAGGCGTACGCCCAAATAGTGATGTATCAACCATCATTTATAATAATAAGCAACATCATGAACGAATCCTTTTGCGCCAAGTCCCACCCGGAGACTAATTAACACTATGATCGTCGACGCTGATTCAGAAGCTTTGGTCGTCACATTGAACGACACTATTGTCGTTCAAGTCTCCATTGCCCAAAGCCAAAGGTGTGCAAAAACAAAGATTGCATCAGAGTTGCGCATTTCTAAGATATGATCTCCTACTGCTATCTCTTGCCGGAGTTGAAAAGATGCCTTCACTTTGATGTAAATCGTCATTTCCGACACGATTGGGAGTTCAATGAAAGCTTAGAAGCCATAGGTGAAAGTACGTCAGGTTCTAAGCGCAGAAATTTTGTAACAAATAAAAATCTTGATTCAGTAATATATTATTTAATTCCTTTCCGGCTTTCCCCACTCTCTTTCTTCACGGACTATATAGAATTTGTCAATAAAAGAGATGGTAGGTGACAAATTAAATGTATGCAGCTTTGGAAATGTATGTCTAAACCAATGATATCATCCCCTGCTAAACTTGTTTTGAATTTCGCTTACCAATTCGCAGGCCAAAATTCACATTGCGTGCATTGCCCTTCTTCTCCTATTTTTTTTTTCTTCATAACATTAACAGATTCAATCATTTAAATGCCTGGAATTATTGATTAGTTTTTTTCTTTATAATGTTAAGATGCTAAGTTTTGTAATCATATGTAAGCCTATGTTCATTTACCCAAAAAATAATCGATACAAAACAAAAACTATTATAAATTGTAAACTTCAGTTTCCACTTTCCCCTCATTCTGGAAATCACTCACTCCACATGTTATGAAGTGTATGACAACAGTTGAAGTGTTGAACAGCACCACCACAACATGAATAACACTTGCAAGAAAGATCAATCCCTCATCATTGTCCTATCCACGTGCCATTCTTCACTTTTGACACAAATAGTAAATAAATTCCTCAACCACCTTTATCGATTCGAGGATTTTTCAAATTCCTCACTCAATTTAATAATCACAAATTCACCTTACAGCTTTCAAACAATGCTATTTATTTTCTTCCGTTAGAAGAAGAAGAAAAAGAAGAGTAGGAGTCTTTGTGTATTTGCTCACAGAAATGGGAAGCGAAGCAGAGGCTTTGGTCGTGTGCGGCGACAAAAGCATGGGTTTAGGGTTAAAGATATTGGATATCAACACAGGAGAAAATATACTTAATGTAACTAATTGCTCTTCGCCTTCAAGGGGGTTGGTGTGCCTAAGAAACCAATTTATTGCGGCATCGCAAATTAACAAACACGGATCTATAGGCGGTGGAGCAATTGGCATCTGGGCCTTGAATAAGGTAACACTCTTCAACTAAAATTCCTATACATAAGTTCTTTTGTTGATATTTTTTGTTAATTGTTATTTAAACTAATATATATGTTCAATCTTGATAGATTATTTTAGGAGACCCCTTATTACCATTAGATATTGATAATGTGAAATCTTTTTTATCATCTCAAATATGAAGTAAGAAATTTGGCTCGCCATAATGTAGTTAGTTAACAAGGGTGGATCAAATTTTAGTAAGAAGTAATCACCGAATGTAGTTTTGATATATGGTCTCGCAATAAACCAGGCTTAATCAATCATGGTCGTTTAGTTTCAGTACTTGTTTATTTTTATTTTTTTTTAGTATAAACCAAGGGTATCCACCGTCAAGAACAGTGACTAATCCCTCCGCTTCGGGTCCTTTACTTAAAGGTAAACGGTTGGCCACACAATGCTTTCTAGGGGTGGCAAAATGGTTGGGTTGGGTCATAATGATGGAGATTGTGCCCTAGGGTCAATCATCCTTTAGATATGTTGGGAACATATCAATTAATTTATGGAGATAAATTAATGGTTATCATATTATTAGCATGTTTACTATGATAACAATCCATGATTAATTATGAGATAGTTAATCTAAACAGTCCCTGGTCGCTCATTCAAGTGGGAACTTGAATTGAACCAAGACCAGCATGACCTCGGTGCATGGAGATGCAGCACTAGATGCTGGGACGAGAGTCATGGTGCAATTATGTAAGAGTTACAAGTTGCTGGACCGACCAGGAGAGTTCTGCATGGGTTCAGTCATTAGCTGGTCTCTCCTGTACAATCTGTTATGATGCCCTTAGACCTGAGGTCTTGACTATTCCGGCATTACAGTTGTCAAGCTTTGGCTTAGTCTAACGTTATCCGTAACAGGGTAGCCATAAGGGCTGAGTACGGGTTTGGTTGATTGTCGTGCTGAGGAATGTGGTTGACCAAGATGAAATTTTGTCCCTCATAGAGATGGGAGATATTTAACTGGGCCCCTCGAGAGAGAAAGTGGCGCACAATATTAAGAGTTAATATTGTGTGACAAGGTTGTGTGGGATCAAGAAGAGTTCTTGATCAAGGCGCNTTAGGCGCCCTTGAATTCCCAACACATAAATGGGTCTTGACCCATTTATATTTGTTAAATGGCTCATGGGTGGGTCATGACCCATGAAATCAAAGGTCGACCCAACCCAACCCCTGAACCCATCTTAAAATATTTATATTATTTAATAAAATTAAGATTAATTATTTAATTTGTAAACTAATTAATGAGAATAATTTTAAAATTATTCAAATTTAAGACTAAATTGTATTCTTTCTTCAGTTATTGGACTAATCTGCAATTTTCATCTTTTTCCATATTTTTCAAAATTATATTTTGATCCCAAACATTTTTTGAAATTTTCATTTTAGTCCTTAACTATCATGATCTAGGGACATTTTTGTAAATTTTGAAACATTTGGGGGCATTCCGTAATTTTGCAAAAATTTGTGAAGTTCATCTTCCTTATATTGGATGCAAGGTTTTGTTGGACTAAAATGCATTCATTTTCCAAATTTAGGACTAATTTGTAATTTTACCATTTTTCCAATATTTTTAAAAATTACAATTTGACCCCAATTTTTTTTATAATTTTCATTTTAGTCCTCAAGTATTATGATTCAGGGAAGTTTTTATAAAGTTTGAAATTATTTGGGGCCATTTTGTAATTTTTTCAAAAATTTGTGAATTCAATATTCACCTCATCCATGAAACTACGTAGTTTTGACACCAATTTGGGTTGGGTTGGGTAAACTATGGGGTTGACTCAACCCAACCCAAATTTTAGTAGGCCAATTTTGGATCCAACCCATCTTGACCCATTATTTATATGGTTGGGTCATGGTTGGTTAAAATGATAGTTGGGTTGGGTTGGGCTGATGGGTTGGGTATTATTTTGTCACCCTTAATGCTTTCCATACATAAAGGTGGAATTCGAACCCTCACCACTTGGTTAAGGGACCAAGTGAGGAACCACTAGGCCACACTCATGTGCTTTATTTATTTTTATTTATGGAACTATCTTATTATCAAATTATCATGCATTCAAGAGTGAAAGTTTATATTCAGAAGGAAGCTTCATTTTTATTGATTTGTTCCGGTTTCAGCCTCAACAACCGTTTTGGAACTACACATTGGAGGCTATTGGGCCAATTTCTTGCACAAAAGATGGCACATATCTTGTCGGAGGAGGAGCTTTAACAAGAAATGCTTATCTCTGGGATGTATGCAAGCACACCCAATTCTCTATGTTTGACATGCATATTTGCCACATGAGTAACAGTATACAGACAAAAGTTTAATACTGGTTTCCTCAAAGAGTAAAGTTCATTTTATCACTTCATATGCATTTTTTATACATTAATGCTTAAAACGTGTTGAACTATTTCCTTTTATTTGGAGTAAATATTAACTAATATTAGAATGCATATGAGATTTAGAAATATTTGTATCACCTTAAAATTGTAATATGTTTAACTGAACATGACTTGTAGGTGACTAGTGGAAAATTGCTCAAGACTTGGAGTGCTCATAATAAATGTCTGAAGTACTTGTTGTTTTCAGATGATGACTCTCTACTCATTTCTGGTTCAGATGATGGTATGATATGTATGTTGGAGATTATGGAGCAAAAGCAGCGGAAAAGGTAAAATTAAAATTTTATAATCTCCTCCACAGGATCCACTAATTGTGTTTATACCAGTGAGATAAGATGTTTACCTAAATCAAACGGATGCTTGAATAATTGCAATTCCAAGAAATCCACAGACTCGTGTCCTTCCTCTGCCGGTGATCCACACGAACAGTTTGGCAGATACTCAGGTGCTAGCCTCCAATCTCTTCTCCAAGAGATTATGGGAACCAATCTCAAAATCTTGAAATTTCTAGAACACTTCTTGAAAGATCCAAGAATCAAAGTGGCGCACAATTTCAAGAACACTTCTTGAAAAACAAGAACCAAGTGGCGCACTAGTATGTAATTTTTCCTCAAAAATTCCTCACCAAAACTCAAGAGATGAGCACACTACCAAGAACGAATTTCTTGGCCACACTTACTCTAGGTTTTTCGCCTCTCTTTCCTCTCACACACAATTCTCCCTTTAAACCCTAAGTTTAGGGTTAGTTCGAAACTCACCCTTTGTTTTCTCCACTTAGGATATGCGACTTCTTTGTGCTTTTAAAGAGTCTCCATTCCTCAAATTAGGGAATCACAAAATCTTGATTATAAGATTACATTAATATTATAAATCAAGATTAAGAGGCAATCTCAATTTAAATTTCAAGATCATATCTTGAAAACTAAATCTTGAATGCACACTTCCCATTGGTTGGAATGAGTCAAGAGGATTTGAATTCTTAATTAAAATATTACATTAATATCTTAACCTAAAATTCCAAATGCATTCTTGAAATTCAAAATGCAAGATCAAATCTTGCATTTGAATCTCCAAGAATGCGCCCCCCTCTTGTTTGTTTTATATGAATTTAATAAATAAGATAACAATCCTAACTCTTAGGAAGTTATAATCAACTTATTAATTTCCTTAACAAATTGAATTAAAATATTACCCTAATATCTTAATTCAAATTCAAATTAACAAAATCATATTTCAATAATCAAATTCAAGAGTGAGGCGCCACCTCATCTTGTTCTTCAATATTAGAGAATTTAATAAATCAATAATCCCATAACTCTTAGGAGACTTAATCAATTCATTATTCCCTAATATTTTAAATAAGAATTCAATTGTAAATAGATTAATCAAATTAACTATTTAACAATTAATATATTTAAACTTGTCTAACAAATTTAAATATTACAAATGTAGATTTTATTTAAGACAAGACTTCATGTCCTAAGACATTCAACTATGTCTTAAATTGTGTCACTAAAGTGACTCACGAATTAACCCTAATTTGTGTCCCATTACAGTATCTTGATCCTGCTCATGTGTGACCCAGCAGGCCTCATGTGAAATTGGCAGCAAGCCATCTCTATGACTCACAAGTCGACAGCGGACTCTAGCAACCCATCACGACTACCCAAAACAAGTGAGTTATCGTTTTAACATCAACGACTTAACCTTAGTACCACCTTGTCATAATCCCTATTGTCACACGATATTTTGGTCATGGATAAGGCATGGGAAAGTCATCCTTGTAATTCAAACCATAACTTTCTCGATTCCTTGAGTTAGTCCCATTACCCTGTGTGGCCACACATTCCTTGGACAAACTCATCGAGGGGCCCAGTCAAATATCTCTCAACTAATTGAGGGACAAAATTCCTTATTGGTCAACCACATTCCTCAGCACGACAAACAACTAAACCCGTACCTAGCCTGTATGGCTACCTTGTTACGGGCAACGTTGGACTAGGCCAAAGTTCAGCATCTACAACGCCGGAATAATGAAGACCTCAGGTCTAAGGGCATCGTGACAGGTGTACAGGAGAGGCTAGCTCATGACTAAACCCATGCAGGACTCTCCGGGTCGGTCCAGCAACTTGTAACCATTACATAATTGCACCATGACTCTCGAGAAGCATCACATGCGTGTATCTCTATACACCGAAGTCATGCTGGTCTTAGTTCATTCACGTTCCCACGTGAATAATCGACCAGGGACAGTTTAGAATAATTATCACATAGTTAATCAGGCATTGTTATCATAGTAAACATGCTAATAATATGATAACGACATAATTCATCATTCATAAATCAGTCAAACAATATGTTCATACATATAAAATGATTGGCCCTAGGGCACAATCTCCATCAATGTATTTGGTCCTTGATTAGGTAAAGTATGGGTTTATTTACTGTTGGCAAATCCTAAAATTTTACTCCTCTATATTGATGCATTTGTTATGATTATTTGGATTGAAGTTTGTTAGATGTTGAGGAAACAGGAAGCTTGCCATCTTTACTACATTGTTTGTCAGGGCATAGTTCTACCATAACAGGTCTCTTAACTACATCAAGCAGTTGCTTCTCAATTATAGTTTCAAGCTCCCTCGATGGATCATGCAAGGTGATTAGAAATGCATTAAGATTTTAATATTTGCGGGAGGTTACTTCGTACTAAAATGGGATATTCCATTTCTGATAGGTTTGGGACTTCAACTCAGGAAGTCTTATGCAAACTCAGGTTCATCCTATGGCAATAACTTCCATTGCTCTTCACCAAGGAGACGGGCTCTTATTTTATGGATCAATGAATGGACATATAATTATCAATAAGCTTGATGTTGGTTTGGAGGAAGGTCCTTCAATTGTCACAGTTGACTAATCACTTGAACTGAAAGGACACAGGTAATGTTGGTACTTGAAGCTTCATGTATTGGGGGATAATTTTTTATTTTAGGGAAAATGGTTAGGAAAAGTAAATACAACAAAAATGTTTTTTTTCCAAAAAAGTCCTTATATTATAGATACATTAATTCATAATAATTGATTTAGTGGCTATATTTCTAGTTATTGTTCTAACCTCAATATAAGCTCTGCATGTTGGTAAGTTTATTTTCTTGTTAAATATGCAGTGGAGCTATAACTGCCCTAACCTTTAGTCAGGCTGGCCTGATATCTGCCTCTGAAGACTGCACAATTTGCGTTTGGGATATCGTAAGCGGGACAATTATTTGAAGATTCTGTCTAGAAAAAGGTACCACAATCTATCCTTTTGTGTTGGCATTCCGACCCCCTTTATGGATGAGGAAGTCTCCACTTATTTGGGCACGTGGAACTTGTATAACTGGTAATATTTTTGAACTTGTAACTTGTATGTATCTTCTTACTATATCTGGAAACTTTAGCCTATTAGCTTTGGTTCTGATTTTCTTATCTTTCATCTATTTCCTTTCTTCACATCTAGAAGGAGTTTACGCACCTCCTTGTTTCCGCCAAATTCACTTGAAGCTATTCCATTGTCCCCTTTCACCCATACAATATAGAAAAATGATTGAGGAAAATGAAAACATGGAAAAGACCCCAATAGGTGTAAATTAGCAATATTCATGGTTGTTTATGGCAGGGAAAATAACTAATCTGGCTGTAGTTCTGTGATCTTCTATCCACTCCACATCAATCTCCAGAAGAGTCTCCAATCAGTATATTGTATCTTCACTTGACAAGTCGATTGACTCATCCAAGGGAACCACCACCATCCTTTCCTCATCTTCCTCCCAGGACGTATCTGATGTGCAGGTTTTTTTTGTTTTCCTTTCCCCTAAATAGTCACGATTTCATATGCATACAGTTGAAATTAGTTTTGCATGATTCATCAATTACCACTATATTCCACTTGAAAAATGAAAATGATGCTTATCTCCTTAAACATATTGAAAGTTATCAAGTATCAAGTTTGCGTAAACAATATAAATAGACATAATGCATATACCTAACTTATCCTAAAAGATAAAAGGCATTTCAAACAGTTCTTCAGCTCCAATTCCATATGCAAATACATGTTCTCAACGGCTATTAAGAAGCTAATTTTCATTGGTTTTATTATGTAGGGGGAGAAAGCAAAGTTTCCTTTGGACGTCGCGTTCCAAATGCAAGTAGAAACAGGTGTAGAGAATCGTCTACTGGCAATGAAGATGACCAAGCATGTCATGGAAATGAACAAACATTTGCAATCACGATTGCTAGACATGATGGAGAACATATTGTTTCAGCCAACCGAAACTGATGATAGTGTACAACAAGAATGAATGAATACAACAATCTTGAGTTTGATTTTATCATTTTAGGATAATGACCACCAATTTGTAGTTTTTTATGCATAGAAATAGAATCCTAAACCTTTTAAAATCAAATTATCATAAATCTGTTTCAACTCGATATAGTTTTGCTTTAAGACATATTTTTTTTTAGAATTGTTAATGTTAAAAAAGTTACATTATATTTGATGGCTTTAGATGACTGAGAATGGTTCTCAGGTTGTCACAGCTTATATTATGATTGGTTGTGAATTGTGATTGTTTGCTACCTTTTGTCTATATCAATAACTAAACTACTGTAAATTGTAATGCCTAAGGGTTTTTTTTTCCTTAAAAAAATCATCTATTTTGATTTATAAATGTGGGAAACAAAATCGTGGAAGAATCCAAGATCAGATAAATGCAGATAAATATAGACAAATACTCTTTATTTGTCAATAACAAATTCAGTGAATTGATAATTTTGTTTTTAAAAAATAGTAAGTTTTATAACTTAATTTTAGAGAGCTGACTATTCAAATTGTTTCTCCAAAATTGGAAGTGAAGGGTGGGATCAGAACTACTGGATGATTAAGTCTTGGAGGTTGGAGAGGGCGTTGACGATGGGGATTTTACCGGCATTTCTGAGATCTTTGACGTTTTCGACGCCGGGAGGGATTTTGGGTGGGAAGGGAAGGGGAAGACGACAATTTGAACAAAATCTGGGTGGGCAGCGAGAAGGGGGTTTAGGGTTTGGAGGTTTGTGGGAGTGACGATGATGGAGATGGTGAAGAATCGAAGAGCAAGTTAAGCAGATGGGTGAAATCAAGAAGAGGAAGGAACTGACCTTGTGATAGGTATGGGAATATCAAGGGGAGAGAGAGAGAGAGAGAGAGAGAGAGAGAGAGAGAGAGAGAGAGTGAGTGAGTAAGAAAAGCAGAAAAGAAAATAGTAAGAAATGATGAATTGAGAGATAAAGTTGTAATTGTAAATAAGGGTATTGAAAATTACTATTTCGCCAAATAATTTTTTTTATATTTGTGATAGAGTATAAGTAATTATAGGTAGTTGAGTAGGGATATGTTAGTAATTTCGGAAGATAAAGGAGAGATAAAGGTAAAAAACAAAGGAGGGGAAGATAAAGGTAAAATAATGGATATGATATTGTAGTTCTAGTATTAAAGGAGTACTGAGAGATAAAGGAGACATAACGGCAAGGCAAACGCACCCTTAAGTCTTGTTCATGTACCCTAAAAAAGACCTCAGTTCTTCAGGTCATTAATTCCATGTGTCAAAATTTTATTGGTTAATAATTAATTGCATCCCATGTCAAGAATCAAACTTTGTATCTTAGACTAACCCATCACATAAATATCAACACATGCTTGAAATTTTAAACATGCCGTTGGAAAGGCGTTAATGACATTTTATGATGAAATTTGATGATAAAAATGTTGAGAAACAATGAAGGCAAATAGTGGTATTTAAGACCAAATGAATGCAAATAATGGAGCAATAACATCCATGTTTTTTTAGATGAAACATAAAAAGCAACATTCATGGAATAATTAAATGCCCATTATTTATAATAAAAGACCATAATTTATAATAATAACCAACATCATGAACGAAACCTTTCGCGTCAAGTCCCTCTCGGAGACTAATCAAAACTATGATCTCAGCACTAATTTAGAAGCTTTGGTCATTGCGTTGAACAATGCCATTGTCGTCTGAGTCTCCACCGCCCAAGGCTAGAGGTGTGTAGAAGCAAAGATTGCATTAGAGCTATGCATTTCTAAGATCTGATCTCCTACTGCTATCTCTTGCCAGAGTTGAAAGGATGCCTTCACTTTGAAGGAAACTGTCGTTTCTGACTGGATTGGGAGTTCGATGAAGGCTTGGAAGCCATTGGTGAAAGTAGGTCAGGTTCTAAGTGCAGAAATTTTGTAACAGGTAAAATGCTTGATTTAGCAATATATTATTCAGGCTAAAGTGCACTTTTGGTCCCATAACTTCTAAAAACGTCTCACCGTTAGTCCTAGGCTGATTTCCATCCATTTTCTACTGCTAAAGATGATCTAACGTACTGTGTTGAATGATAACATGACAAATATGGGTGAAGTGAATTTAACGGATGATAATGGATAGAAATCTGCTTGTGATCAATGGTGAGACGTTTTCAAAGGTTATGGGACCGTAAATGCAACAAAAAAAAGTTCAGGGACCAAATTGAGACCTTTGCCAAAGTTATGTTCTAAAATGGCAACAAAAAAAGTTAGTGGACCAAATTGAGACCTTTGCCAAAGTTATGGACCAAAAATATACTTTAGCCTATTATTTAATTCCTTTTCGGCTTTCACCACTCTCTTTCTTCATGGACTATATAGAATTTGTCAATAAAAGAGAAGGTAGGTGACAAATTAAGTTAAATGTCTAAACCAAAGATATCATTCCCTGCTAAACTGTTTTTGAATTTCGCTTACCATTTCGCCGGCCAAAAATCACATTGCGTGCATTGCCCTTCTTCTCCGATTTTTTTTCTTCATAACATTAATAGATTAAATCGTTTAAATGCTTGGAATTATTGATTAGTTTTTTTCTTTATAATTTTAAGATGTTGAGTTTTGTAATCATATGTAAGGTTATGTCCATTTACCCAAATAATAATGAATACAAAATAAAAACTGTTATAAATTGTAAACTTCAGTTTCAACTTTCCCCCCATTTTGGAAATCATTCGCTCCCTGTGTCATGAAGTGTATGACAGTAGTTGAAGTGCTGAACAGCACCACCGCGACATGAATAACACTTGCAAAAAAAAAAGACTTGCAAAAAAGACCAATCCCTCATCAATGTCCTCTGCACGCGCCATACTACGCTTTTAATACAAATGGTGCATAATTTCCTGAACCACCTTTATCGATTTGAGGATTTTGGAATTCCTCACTCAATTAAATAATCACAAATTCACAGTTACAACTTACAAACAATGCTATTTATTTTCTTCCGTTAGAAGAAGAAGAAGAAGAAGAAGAGTAGGAGTCTTTGTGTATTTGCTCACAGAAATGGGAAGCGAAGCAGAGGCTTTAGTCGTATGTGGTGACAAAAGCATGGGTTTAGGGTTAAAGATATTGGACATCGACATAGGAGAAATTATACTTAACGTAACTAATTGCTCTTCTCCTTCTAGCGGGTTGGTGTGCCTAAGAAACCAGTTTATTGCGGCATCGCAAATTAACAGACACGAATCTGTAGGCGGTGGAGCAATTGGTATCTGGGCCTTGAATAAGGTAACACTCTTCAGCTAAAATTCCTATGCATCAGTTCTTTTGTTGATACGTTTTTCTTAATTGTTATTTAAACTATTATATATGTTCAATCCTGATAGACTAACCTAGGAGACCCCTTATTACCATTAGATGTTGATAATGTGAAATCCCTTTTTATTATCTCAAATATGAAGTAAGAAATTTGGCTTTCCATAATGAAGTTAACAAGGGTGGATCTGATTTTAATAAGAAGTAATCACCGAATGTAGTTTTGATATATGGCGTTGCAATAAACCATGCTTAATCAATCGTCGTCGTTTAGTTTCAGTACATGTTTATTTTTATTATTATTTTTGGCTATAAGCCAAGGGTATCCACGTCGGGAACAATGACTAATCCCTCCGCCTTGGGTTCTCCACTTGAGGGTAAACAACTAGTCATATAATGCTTTCCATACCCAAAGATGGGATTCGAACCCCCACCACTTGGTGAAGGGACCAAGTGACGAACCACTAGGCCACACTCAAGTGGTTTGTTTATTTTTATTTATGGAACTATCTTATTATCAAATTATCATGCATTCTAGAGTGTAAGTTTATATTCAGAAGGAAGCTTCATTTTTATTGATTTGTTCTTGTTTCAGCCTCAACAACCGTTTTGGAACTACACATTGGAGGCTATTGGGCCACTTTCTTGCACAAAAGATGGCACATATCTTGTCGGAGGAGGAGCTTTAACAGGAAATGCTTATCTCTGGGATGTATGCAAGCACACCCAATTCTCTATGTTTGACATGCATATTTTCCACATGAGTAACAATATACAAACAGAAGTTTAATATTGGTTTCCTCAAAGAATCATGTTCATTTTGTCACTTCATATGCATTTTTTATATATTAATGCTCGAAACATGTTGAACTATATCCTTTTATTTGGAATAAATATCAACTAATATTAGCATGCATATGAGATTTAGAAATATTTGTATCACCTTAAAATTGTGATATGTTTAATTGAACATGACTTGTAGGTGACTAGTGGAAAATTGCTCAAGACTTGGAGTGCTCATAATAAATGTCTGAAGTACTTGTTGTTTTCAGATGATGACTCTTTACTTATTTCTGGTTCAGATGATGGTATGATATGTATTTGGTCCTTGATTAGGTAAAGTATGGGTTTGTTTACTGTTGGAAAATCCTAAAATTTTACTTCTCTATACTGATGCATTTGTTATGATTATTTGGATTAAAGTTTGTTAGATGTGGAGGAAACAGGAAGCTTGCCTTCTTTACTACATTGTTTTTCAGGGCACAGTTCTACCATCACAGGTCTCTTAACTACATCAAGCAGTTGCTTCTCAGTTATAGTTTCAAGCTCCCTCGATGGATCATGCACGGTGATTAGACAATGCATTAAGATTCTAATAATTGCGAGAGATTGCTTCACACTAAAATGGAATATTCCATTTCTTATAGGTTTGGGACTTCATCTCAGGAAGTCTTATGCAAACTCATGTTAATCCTATGGCAATAACTTCCATTGCTCTTCACCAAGGAGACGGGCTCTTATTTTATGGATCAATAAATGGACATATAATTGTCAATAAGCTTGATGTTGGTCTGGAGGAAGGTCCTTCCATTATCACAGTTGACCAATCACTTGAACTGAAAGGACACAGGTAATATTGGTACTTGAAGCTTCATGTATTGGGGGATAATTTTTTATTTTAGGGAAAATGGTTGGGAAAAGTAAATACAACAAAAATGTTTTTTTTTTTGAAAAAAAAAATCCTTATAAATACATTAATTCATAATAATTGATTAACTGGCTAAATTTCTAGTTATTGTTCTAACCTCAATATAACCTCTGCATGCTAGTAAGTTTATTTTCTTGTCAAATATGTAGTGGAGCTATAACTGCCTTGACCTTTAGTCAGGCTGGCCTGATATCTGCCTCTGAAGATTGTGCAATCTACATTTGGGATATCGTAAGCGGGACTGTTATTCAAAGATTCTGTCTAGAAAAAGGTACCTCAATCTATCCTTTTGTGTTGGCGTTCTGCCTCCCTTTATGGTTGAGGAAGTCGCCATTTATTTGGGCACGTGGAACTTGTATAATTGTTAATATTTTCGAACTTGTAACTTGTATGTATCTTCTTATTATATCTGGAAACTTTAGCCTATTAGCTTTGGTTATGATTTTCTTATCTTTCATTTGTTTCCTTTCTTCACATCTAGAAGGAGTTTACGCACCTCCTTATTCCCACCAAAGTCACTTGAAGCCCTTCCCTTGTCCCCTTTCACCCATAAAATATAGGAAAAGGATTGGGGAAAATCTAAACATGGAAAAGACTCCTATTATGGTTTCTCTCAATTTTTCAATAGATTTTCCACACCAATTTGAAAAAAATTTCTAAATTATATTAAAGTCAGTCTGAGTCAAATACCACTTGGAAAGTTAATTTTTGTTTGCTGAATTCACACCATATTCATCTTCTTTGTTGGTGTTTTAGTCCCAAGAAACCCAACCAAACCTTCATCATCTAGATGCACGATGACCATAAGGCACTAGACACGGTATTATGGTTCCTCTGATTATCTTATTTTCTTATGGTGCGTTCCAAATCAGTAAAGCTACTGAGTCTGGTCATCACGACATAGCAACACTGATTTATCGAGAAAGTAGTAAGGGGGTTGGGATTCAACCTATAAGAATATGAGCAAATTTTTGTGAAGGTGATTTTTCTTTCTTGATAAAATTTAGAAGTAATACATTTTATTTTTCACTTTTCTCACCTTGGCAGTGAAAAAAAAACACAACCCATGCAACCAGTATTATTTGTCAAAACACCTTATTCAAAGGCTTCATTCTTCTATAAATTACTTTTGATCACTTTCACCCTTTTTGAAGGATAGGCCAATAATAATCTTAGGACATTGCTGGCATAAACAATAATGGAAAACACCTCTGGCTGGATCTGTAGCTGTCATGCTTAAGAATTTTGATGAATGGTTGGCTGGGTTTATTAGGGTAAAGACACATCAACAAAGAAAAATGAAGGAGAGAGTTAAAAGTTTCAAGTTAAGAAATTAATTTTCCAAGTGACATCAAATTTAGACTATTATACTATAATTTGGAAATTTTTTAGATCTGATATAGCAAGTTTTTTAGAAAATGGATGGACAAGATAATGGAAACTGGAAAGGGGTCGATCTTTTGCATGTTTGGACCATTACGTATGTATTTACACACATGTATTGTTAGTTCAAGCAAGTCCCTTGAAATGACCATTATGTATGCATTTGCACACGTCAGTACTGATTAGTCTTCATTAAAAGTAATATACATGGTTATGTTTCTAATTCCACTTAGTTGTTTCTATTCATGATGAATTCAAATAAAACATGCGTTAGAATAGACCCTATTAGGTGTAAATTAGCAATATTGATGGTTGTTCATGGCAGGGAAAATAACTAATTTGACCGTAGTTCTGCGGTCTTCTATGTACTCTACATCAAACTCCAGAAGAGTCTCCAATCAGTATACCGTATCTCCACTTGACAAGTCAATCAACTCATCCAAGGGAACCACCACTTCCCTTTTCTCATCTTCCTCCCAGCATGTATCTGATGTGCAGGTTTTTTAGGCTTTCCTTTCCCCTAAATAGTCACGTTTCTTATGCATACAGTTGAAATTAGTTTTGCATGATTCATCAATTACCACTATATTCCACCTGAAAAATGGAAATGATGCTTATCTCCTTAAACATATAGAAAGTTAGCAAGTATCAAGTCTGGGTAAACAATATAAACAGACATAATACATATACCTAACTTATCGTTAAAGATAAAAGGAATTTGAAACAGTTCTTCAGCTCCAATACTATATGCAAATACATGTTCTCAGCAACTGTTAACAAGCTACTTTTCATTGGTTTTATTATGTAGGGGGAGAAAGCAGAGTTGCCTTTGGACGTCGACTTGCAAATGCAAGTAAAAACAAGTGTAGAGAATTGTCTATTGGCAATGAAGATGACAAAGCATGTCATGGAACTGAACAAACATTTGCAATCGCAACTGTTGGATATGATGGAGAACAAATTGTTTCAGCCAACCGAAACTGATGATAAAAAATCTTCAAAAAAGAAGCTCAAGTCTCAGAGTGTACAAAAAGAATGAACACAACAATCTTTAGTTTGATTTCATCATTTTAGGACAATGACCACCAATTTGTAGTTTTTTATGCATTGAAATAGAATCCTAAACCTTTTAAAATCAAATTATCATAAATCTGTTTCAACTCAATATAGTTTTGTTTTAAGACATGTTTTTTAGAATTGTTAATGTTGAAAAATTACATTATATTTGATGGATTGAGATGGCTGAGAATGGTTCTCAGGTTGTCACAGCTTATACTATGATTGGTTGTGATTTTTGATCGTTTGCTACCTTTTGTCTATATCAATAACTAATAAACTACTATAAATTGTAATACCTCAGGATTTCTTTTTTCCTTAAAAAAAATAATCTATTTTGATTTATGAATGTGGGAAACAGAATTGTGGAAGAATCCAAAATCAGATAAATGCAGATAAATATAAACAATTACTCTTTATTTGTCAATAATAGATTCAGTAAATTGATAATTTCGTTTTAAAAAATAGTAAGTTTTATAATGCAATTTTAGAGAAATGCTTATTCAAATTGTTTCTCCAAAATATGAGGTAAAGGGTGGGAGGCCACGGGATGATGGAGTCTCGGAGGTTGGAGAGGGCGCTGATGATGGGGATGTTACCAGCATTTCCGAGATCATTGATGTTTTCGACGCCTGAAGGGATTTTGGGGTGGGAAGGGAAGGGGAAGACGACATTTTGAACGAAATCTGGGTGGGCGGCAAGAAGGGGGTTTAGGGTTTGGAGGTTTGTGGGAGTGACAATGATGGAGATGGTGAAGAATCTAAGAGGAAGGAAGTGACCTTGTGATAAGTATGGGTGTATTATGGAGAGAGAGNCTAAGGGACTGACAGTGAAACGTTTTGAAAATTTGAGTAACCAAAACGGAACGAAAAAAAGATGAGGGACCAAAACAGAACTTCGAGCAAACTTGAGGGACCAAAATAGGATTTTGACCTATTTAAATATTATAAATTTAAAATAAAAAAGTTATTTTATTATATTTTCAATTAAAAATTAAATTTTTTTTATTTGAATTATAATTTTTTTAATTTAAAGTTGTAAGAACTTACTTAATCTCATCTACGTTTTTTACTTAGTTTTTATATGTAATTAATCAATTATCATGATTCATATGTTTAATTTTTTTTATATTTTTAATTAAATTAATTTTGATCGACTATAAAAATCCTCTGGCATATGTAATAATATAATATTGATATAGATATTTTTACTTTATATAGTTAAAAAGTCCTAAAAGGTGAACAATGACATATTTTTTATGAAATTTGTTGGTCAATTTATCAAAAAGAGAAAGACACGCAAAAAAGACAAGCTAAGAACCGGCGATGATCTGGCACACTGATATTTTTAATTAGTCAAAATTTCAAATCGATCTTAAATGTTTGGAATAAACTTAAAATTTGATCTTAAAATTTTCATTTATTTTAGATTATTCTTATATATTTTTATAATTTTTCAAATTGGTGTCAAACTAATGATATCTATCTTATTCTAAGTTAAAATACGATAAATTTAGAGCTGCAGATTGTTTTTAACAAATATTTTCTCTATTAAGTTTAGACCAAACGAGATCAAAGAAAGTTTTGAAAATGAATTACTCATGTTATAGTCAATCAATCAAAGTTGATCAAATCTATTTCATTTCAAGTTTAATTGTAACGAGTTTAAAATTGTGTGTTAACTCTTGAAGAGAATGAGGTCAAATCGCATCTTAGAAGTAAGTTTGTGACCAATTTAAAAAAATTATGAAAAACATATAAGATTAATATAAAATAAATGAAATATTTATGACCAATTAAAAAATAAAAATATACACCATACATTAAATGTATTACATTTGGCCATTTTTGGACCCATTTGAATTTCTGACATAACTTATTTCTTTGGATATCATATGATTATGAATTATGATATCATTCATTATCACATTTCCAAATTCCCCTCCTACTTTTTCTTTTGTTTTTTTTGGTAACCAAATTCCCCCTCCTACTTGATACTTCTTCTTTCACTCTCTCTCTCTCTCACATTCACACACACTCATTCTCTTCTTCTTCTTCCTTCTAGCTCTTCAATTTCTCTCCTCTCTTCCTCTAATGGCCGAAACCCCAATTCGATTTGGCATCTTGGGATGCGCCGATATCGCCCGCAAGGTCTCTCGTGCAATTTCTCTTGCTCCCAACGCCGCCCTCTACGGCGTCGCTAGCCGCTCTCTTCACAAGGCTTCCGCCTTCGCCGCCGCCAACGGCTTCCCTTCCGACGCCAAAATTTATGGCTCTTACGAAGCCCTCCTTGATGACCCTAATGTCGACGCCGTCTATCTCCCTCTTCCTACCTCCTTGCACTTTCATTGGGCTGTTCTTGTTGCTCAGAAGAAGAAGCATCTTCTGATTGAGAAGCCCGTCGCTGTTAACGCCGATGAATTCGATAAGATCATCGAGGTCTGTGAATTCAATGGAGTGCAGCTTATGGATGGTACCATGTGGATGCACCATCCCAGGACTGCTAAGATGGCCCAGTTCTTGAACGACGCTCGCCGTTTCGGTAAAATTAAATCGGTACGCGATTTTAATTGGAGCTCTTCCAGTTTCTGGTTTCGTTTGAGAATTTGTTGATACTTTTGGCATTTTTGTTTTATTTTTTTTTTTTTTGGTGTTTGAGCTTGTGTTTGGAGGTATTTTTTTTAAATTGGACCACTGTGAATATTCTAGTAGGGCCATAATTTGGCCAAATTGTTGATTGAATGCTCAATTTAATGGTTAGGAAATGACGGATTGAGTATACAGTCATTTTGTGTTTGATTTTCCTTTACTGGCAATGACATCTATATGTTGATTGTCCTGATGTTTGAGCGGATTTGGTAAACTCAAATAGTACGCTATTTTAATTGGAGCTCTTCCGTTTTCGGGTTTCCTTTGAGAATTTGTTGATTTGGGTGTTTGAGCTTGTATTTGGAGGTATTTTTTTTAAAAAAAAAAATTGGACCACACTGAATATTCTAGTAGGGCCATAATTTGGCCAAATTGTTGATTGAATGCTCAATTTAATGGTTAGGAGATGACGGATTGAGTATACATTCATTTTGTGTTTGATTTTCCTTTATTGGCCATGACATCTATATGTTGATTTTCCTGGTATGTTTGAGCCGTTTTGGTAAAACTCAAAGTACGCGATTTTAATTGGAGCTCTTCCATTTTCTGGTTTCTTTTGAGAATTTGTTGATACTTGTGGCATTTTCTTTGGTGTTTGAGCTTGTGGTTGGATGTAGTTTTTTTTTTAAAAAAAAAAAATTGGACCACACTGAATATTCTAGTAGGGCCATAATTTGACCAAATTGTTGATTGAATGCTCAATTTAATGGTTAGGAGATGACGGATTGAGTATACAACCATTTTGTGTTTGATTTTCCTTTACTGGCAATGACATCTATATTGTGATTGTCCTGGGATGTTTGAGCCGTTTTGGTAAACTCAAATCGGTACGTGATTTTAATTGGAGATCTTCCGTTTTCTGGTTTCGTTTGAGAATTTGTTGATACTTGTGGCATTCTTTTTGGTGTTTGAGCTTGTGGTTGGATGTAGTTTTTTTTTAAAAAAAAAAATTGGACCACACTGAATATTCTAGTAGGGCCATAATTTGGCCAAATTGTTGATTGAATGTTCTAATGGTTAGGAGATAACGGATTGAGTATACAGTCATTTTGTGTTTTATTTTCCTTTACTGGCAATGACATCTATATGTTGATTGTCCTGGGATGTTTGAGCTGTTTTGGTAAACTCAAACCGCTACGCGATTTTAATTGGAGCTCTTCCGTTTTCTGGTTTTGTTTGAGAATTTGTTGATTTGGGTGTTTGAGTTTGTGTTTGGAGGTAGTTTTTTTTTTTTAAATTGGACCGTACTGAATAATTTACTAGGGCCATAATTTGGCCAAATTGTTGATTGAATGCTCAATTTAATGCTTAGGAGATGACGGATTGAGTATACAGTCATTTTGTGTTTGATTTTCCTTTACTGGCAATGACATCTATACGTTGATTGTCCATCAGTTGAGCCGAGTCTTTCGCATGTCATCTAAAATCACTAAGATGATTAACTATGTTGTACAGAGGTTGCTATTTATACATAAAATTTGTATTAACTTGGCCGAATTGTTGATTGAATGCTCAATTAAATGGTTGGGAGATGACAGATTGAAGCCAATCTATTGATTTGGCTAGTCACAGTATAGCTCTGGGCATGGTGTTTGGTACAATGATTAAAAACAAATGAAATAGCCAAGGTTTATCTTGAGATCTGGTTTATCTCAATCTTAATACAATGTTTTCCAATAGTTACTGTAAAATGGCAAACTGAATTAGTATGTAAAAAACATGTTTCTTCAAACTGTTCCTTCTAAGCTTCATATTACACTATACTCTTTGCTTTATTCTTATTTAATTTTTCATATTCTATCCATTTTCTTGAGTTCCAATTGGTAAGGATCACGGTAATGCTTAGTGAAATCTAATATTTTTCAATATGCTACCACTTGTACTAACATACATAGACTAGGGATCATGCTCTTGTTATCAAAATTTTCCTTTCCCTCTTGGATTCTTCTTAAGATTATATGATGCTCTTCCAATAATGATTATTATAATAATCACATTTGTATTGAAGTTTGTTTCAATTCCTACCACTGAGGGGAAAAAATGGGCGGGGGAAGGAAGAAACTTTATGAGGAAAATAGTGACAATAAGGTTTTTCTGTGTTTTGTAAATATTGAAGAGCCAATGGCATTGATAATTATGTATCACCTGGTATGTTGGTTAAAATTCATTTCCTATCTTCTCAATAACATTTTCTCATTCTTGAGTTATTTAATGTTTTAAAGATTATTTTACCAGCTGTATAGTTAATTGTCATTGCTGTGCACATGATTTGCCGTTCATTAGTGTTTTGATATTTATTCTAGTATCATAAGAATTAAGAAGTATAAAAAATGGTGTCTTCCCCTTTCTGTTAATTCTTTGAAAAGTTGTTATTGGCTGCCTATTGTGCATTTGCTATTTTGTTAACTCTTCTGCTACAGGAATTCAGAAGGTCTCTGTTAATTGCCTTCTTCCATTGTTAGATGTTATTTGAAGCAGCCCTAATCCTAATTCTGTCATATATAGCTACTGTGTTATCTACTTTCTCTGCTTAGCTATTTCTATCTCATTAAAATTTGGTGCTTCATCAACGCTGTTTGGAATGATATGCTCGACATTATCTATTTAGGCTTTTTAAAATTTGGGACTCGAAAAGTGTCAAATTCTATTACAATAGGTTTGATTAATCATAGGGTGAAATAGCATTTACTACCATGCGGTTTGGGTGCTTTTACTTGGCCAATTATAGGTTTTTATTGTTAATAATCTGGCTTGAAGTTTTCTCTTCGTTGCCCTATGCTTTAATTGTAAATAATGTGAAATCTCATATGGAAATTCTAAATTTTATAAAATTTCTCCACATTTCATCCAATTTTATTCCAAAATCCTAAACCCTTCCTTTGCAAAGGAGCATCAAACTCCTGAATTTTTCCTAATCATTCAACCTAACACCTGTTTACTGAAAATCCTGTCCATTCTGTCACAAAATCTCTAACCCCTGTAATTCTAACCATATAAAAATATCTGTTAATATAAAAAAGTGAAGCAAAATATTTTTAATATTTTTTATGTGTTTTTGTTATATCGATATGAACTTTATTGCACTTTATTGCTTGTCAATGGATGGTACTCGGGATAAACAATATCTTAACTCAGTTTTCTAGAGCCAAAATCTACTTATATCCAAGTGATTGCATTAGGGAACATGGCACAAGAAGTATTTCTCAATTTAATGAGTTCTTGATTATTATCTATGAATAACTTATTTTTTGCATTTATTTAGTCTGCATATTTGATTCCTTACTTTTTCTTTCCCTCAGAATAAATTGCTTCCTTATTCTTGTTTTCTAATCTAGCGGCTCTGTTGACTGTCTCCTGCTCGGTCATCTTATATTTCCAATAGATGCAATGAACATGTCATATTTTGAACTTTTAAAGGGGCTATTTCTTAAGTGCTTGATGCTTCCTTTTTTTTTCTTTCCCCTTCAAAGACCTTTCCTGAAGAAAGGATTGGGGTGGGTTAAGGTGTTTGGTTGTTAATATAAATATACATTTTATATTAGGATTGGCGTTGTTTTCTTTTATTGAAAAATTGTCTCTTTTTTTCATTAACAGATACACAGCATATTTACCTTTGGAGCTGATCCAGAATTTCTCCATAACGACATTCGAGTGAAGCCAGATCTTGATTCTCTTGGTGCTCTGGGTGATGTGGGTTGGTATTGTACTAGGGCAATCCTGTGGGTTGCCAACTTTGAATTGCCTAGAACAGTGGTAGCCTTGCGTGAGCCTGTGTTAAATGAAGCTGGAGTGATTTTGTCTTGTTCGGCTTCTTTATTCTGGGAAGATGGGAAAATTGCAACTTTCCATTGCTCCTTCTTTTCAAATTTGACAATGGACTTAACAGCTTCTGGGACGAAAGGAACACTACATGTTCATGACTTTGTTATCCCTTACCAAGAGAACGAAGCTTCATTTTCTACAAATTCAGACTCTGGCTTCGATGATCTCGTGACGGGTTGGTCTTCAATTCCAAGCAAGAACACAGTAAACACAGATCTCCCTCAGGAAGCTCTTATGATCCGAGAATTTGCGCGCTTGGTTGGAGGAATCAAATTCAAAAATCTCAAGCCTGAGAAGAAGTGGCCAACAATCAGTAGGAAAACACAGCTTGTGTTGGATGCTGTGAAGTCCTCAATTGAGAGGGGTTTTCAGCCTATTGACATCATGGAGTGACTGAGTCTGCATTGGATCTGAATCTACTTTCCTGAAGTGAAATATTCTGTTAATATAAAATAATAAATCATTCAGCAAATTATGTATTTCTAAGTAGTTCATTTTCGCCATCCCTTTCTAGAAAGGTGTTGTTGTTTATTGCGTAAATGACCAAAACAATCCTTAGTCTCGGGGAGCTATAGTAGGTATTCGGCCTAGTTTATGACTACCTTAATTTAAAGTTGCCCCATTTGTGTAGATTTTTGAATGTTGTCTCCAAACTTGTTGATCAAGGGCTTGTTTATGTGTGCTTTTATTTTTAGTTGCTTGCCCAGTATTCGAGGCCACTTGACTAATCCGGATTCGACTCGGGTTGCACACCTGGCTATGGTGGGTGAGTCTCCCAACAAGAATAACTGCATTCACAAGGACTCGAACACGAGACCTTGTTTATGTGTGCTTTGTTTCTTCAGGAACCTCCATTTCTTTTCTTTTTTCCTTTTTCTTAAGGACTTCTTATGCACAATTTTGATATTTATCAAATAGATATTAGTAATGCTTAAGCATAAGTTATATTTTTAAATTCTTGTATGCACTATTTAAGATATAATTACTTCTTGAGTTAGGATGGTATCACTTTGGACTCGCAACGCAACAACTGGGTAGTTGTTTATTTATTTTACTCTATGACATATGGACACTGACACGGATATGAGACATGACACAGATATGGATTCACTGACACATTAAATTTTTAAAATTACATGACACGATACAACATATATTTATATATATAAACAATTAAAAGTCCATAAATTTTGATGAGAATTTTAAAAATTACAATATCAATTCATAATTTATGTTATACGTGTCATTATTTTCTATTGTTTGTCATATTAAATTCATGACAGTAGTAAGTTGACAAACTATAAAGTCACAATATCCCGATTATAAAAATATAATAAAATAAATATACAAGAATAATACAATCACAACTTCACAAACGTACCATTAATCCAATAATATTATGATTTATGAATGCATAACATACAACCCAGTGAAGTCACAAATACACCATCAATCTATCACAAATAAAGCATACTACAAATTCTGGCCAAAAAAAAAAGGCATACGACAAATGTTAACTCTCAAATATACAATGAAACCATCATAAACCATCACACATACACACCAAAAAGAAAAAACAAACAAACCAACCAACCAATAAACTCAGGCCAAAAAAAAAAAACCAACCAATAAACAAACAAATACAACAACACGTGCTTCCAACTTCTAGTCCATTTCGATGCCTCAAAGCTATATCTTAAAACTTAAAAGGACAATCTAACTTCCAAGGTTTTTGAACCTTAAAAATCTCTAACATCTCTAAGATAAAATAAACAAAAATATTAGAATACATGTATCAAATATTGTTGATTATACTGCATAAAAAAATATTGTAGATTATAAATTTAAGAGATGTATTAACTGAATTTATTAACCTGCTACAAATCATTAAGTTTCATCCATGATATCTCGTAAATTTATTTCTTTGTTATGAGCTCTCAACCAATTATGAGTACAAATCAAAGCTTCAATATGTAATTAAAAGAAAATCGAAGCTTCAATGATTGTGGGATACTGGGATTTAAAGAACTTCAACAAATCAAAGCTTCAATATGTAATAAAAAAAATATCAAAGCTTCAACGAGTGTGGGATTTAAAGAACTTCAAAATGGATCACAAACCCGAACACTAATGAAATACATAGATTATAGTGCCAGAATAAACTTGGTATCACAATTAATTATTTTCCATAAAATCGTCTAATCAGATTAATATGAAGGGTCAAGCCTACGTGTTAGCTCTTTCAAGAGATTAGTTGCGCTCAATCACTAAGTTTGCATTTATGGTAGACCAAACCCAATATTTTGTCGAAGAAAAGTTAGACACTTTACATATTATTCACACATCTAATGACTTATTTGCTCTTTTGACACATTGTTTATTCTTTCATTTTGGCCTTTTTGGTGAACGGCTCTTGATGCTCTTTTCTCAATACAACTAATGCAATTGATAATTTTGGGGGAAAATGACAATTGATCTGCCTTTGTCAAACCAAATCGTACCTTGCACTACAATAATATTATTCTAATAAAAATTTCTTCACTGACAGCTTAGATGAGTTATATTCATATATAATGTTATTATTAGATATATCTGTGGATCTACTCAATCATAGATTCAGTTTTACTTTTGCTAGAATGGTTGTCAAAAATGAGTTTTTGAGTAAACTAAAAAAAAAGGGGATAAAATTGAATCGTAAACTCGAATCGTAAAATCGTAAGAGTTTAGGTATATAAATAAAATTAATATAAATATATATAATAGACAATTAAATTTAAAGATATGATAAATTTAATTTAATTTAAAGATAAATATAATTCTTGAAACTAAACTTTGTTTGCTCCAACGAAAACGTTGAAATTTTTTTATTTGTATGTTGTATATTATATATTGACAACAAAAATAAGAATTGAAAGTATTAATTATCTAATTTAGATGGATAAAGAAAAGGATATTATAGGTGCACAAAAGCAAGAAAGAGAGAGATGGAGAAGCTTGCATTTTGTCATTTTGCTTTCTTTAATTATTATACTTCATGTCATCTCATTTCCTTGATTCAGTCATAAAATAAAAACTCGTTCAACTGGCTTCAAACACGCGTTTTAATCCCAATTTATACAGTTGTAGCATAATTAAAGCGAGTCTAGCTAAAATACGAGTTATAATGAAACGTGATTAAGATCACATGTTTTAACGTTTTGAAAGGCGAGTTTAACAACAATGCTTGCTAGTGTTTAGAATAGTTATGTTAAATTGTAAGAAAATGTAATTAATTCTTGCCAATCATATGTCAAATATTTATGCCCTTGTGTTGATTATAACTTTTTAAAATAGTATATTGTGTAATAATAAAGTGTTGTGGTTAGTGTTCACGTTTAGAATCAATTGATAGTGTAATTGCAAAATTTATAGTGACTAATCTCCATTAGAGAATGTCATGCTTGATATTCCAGAAAAAATATTATTTATAACATTGAAAAAAAAAAAGTTTATGTTTAGGAAAAATGTTAGATAAGCTAAGGAAATAATCTCAAACTAAAAATAGATTCAGGAGTTATTTAAATTGCGGGAAAAATGATAGTCGAGTAATAAGCCTTAGGTTTTCCCTTAAATCAAGTCTTATTTTGTAAAAGATTATTTTTTTCCTTTTCCCTTTTCCTTATAAATTTCAAAAGTCGAACTTTTATAAATTCTTAATGTTCTTCATAAATTTTTTCGGGTGTAAGTTATTTATTATCTGTTTATAAATAATTTTTCATCTTTCTTCATAAATTAATATAATTATTATTTTTCTATTATATTTTTTCTAGGATAATTAATTATAAATAATTTTAGGCCATTTATTTTTGAATTATTATTTTGGGACAACGTTCATATTAGAGAGGTTTTCTAGGTGCCTAACACCTTCCCTATAAATTTAACATCTTTTAAACCTATTTTGGTTCAAAACTAGTTTTCTACATTTAACCTTATTCACCATAGTTTTCAAAAGTATTTTTCGAAATCCTTTTTTATTAACTTTCCAAGTTTTTATAAAGAGTAAAATAATTTTCCGGTCCCTAATTTATGCACTCGCTAACAAATAGGTCCCTGAATTTTACCCATTGTACTAGCCGGTCCCCGAATTTTGCAAACGCTGCACTAATTGGTCCCTCCGTCATATTGGCGTTACAAAAATGCTAACGTGGCCATAACGGACGCTAATGTGTCCCGTTATGTGCTGACGTGTCCCGTTATCGCCACGTCAGATCCCGTTATGTTGAAAAAAAAAAAAATTGTGCCACATAGATAAATAGAGACACATCAGCATTGTTGTAGTGTATTTTCCGGTCCCTGCGTTTTGGCCAGTGTACTTTGCGGTCCCTTAATTGATCCAGCCACTTATTCTCAATTCCCTCTCTTTTTCCTCATCTTCATTCATTTTAGTCCCAAATCCTCAAAATAAAATTGTAAAGTGCCCCAAAACTCTTCCAAATATTTCAATTTAGTCCTTAAAAAATATTTAAAACCCTAAATCCTAAACTCTAAAACCCTAAAACCTTAAAACTACTCTCTTGCAATTTGGTCCCAAAATTAATATCCAACTCATTTTCACTTGACACCTCATTAAAACTACTCTCTTGCAATTTGGTCCCAAAACCCCTAAATCCCCTAAAACTCTTTTTTAATCCTCTTCTTCATCTTTTTCATCTTCTTCATTCATTTTAGTCCCAAATCCTAAAAATAAAATTGTAAAGTATCCCAAAACCCTTGGAAGTTTGAGCATTCATCACATTTTCTCATTGTATTTATAGGTCTCTAACCCATTTTTATTCCATTATTCTCAATTCCCCTTCTTTTTCATCATTTTCATTCATTTTAGTCCCAAATCCTCAAAATAAAATTATAAAATGTTCTAAAAGTCTTTCAAACATTCCAATTTAGTCCTTAAAAATATTAAAAACTCAAAGAACATCACATTTTTTTTTCATCTTCATCTTAAATTTTTTTTAATCTTCATCTTCCCATATTCCTTTTCTCAGATCATCATCATCAACATCTCATATCATCATCAACATCATCATTTTCATCCTCCTCATCCCAAAAATTGAAAAAAAAATAAAAAATAAAAAAAAAGGAGCATGTCAAAGAACATCACATTTTTTTTTTCATCTTCATCTTAAAAAATTGAAATGTTCTGCTTAGAGAAGTGGAAATATCTGATCGACTGGACGAGAATCGACTTCGATTATGGTTGGATTGGCTTCAGATCAAGAATCCAGAAGCTCAAACCCTAAATCGATTTTGTAGCGAATGTTGATGATGACCACTTTCAACGATGATTCATTTTCCATTATCGTCATTTGCTACATACATGTAAATTTAACTGTGAAACAAAATATCACTTCAACAATGATTCATTTTCACTATTCATCTTCATCTTCTCCTTCCCAAAATCCATCTTCATCTTCCATTCAACTCACACATGCACAAATCCATCTTCTCATTCACCCACAAAATAAATCGACGAAACCCACTTCCTGCGAAACCCTAAATCGATCGATATAATCACAGAAAACGAAAACAAAAATCAAATTAGAAATCACTGCGAAACCCTAAATCGATCTGCAATTTTTTTTGGTTTTCGTCGGAGAGGAAATCGGAGCAAAATCGCAGAGTGGGAGATTGAGATTTGAGCAGAACCAACCCAAATTTTTGTGTGTGTGGATTTGGTCCTTAGAGGTTAGGTTTTTGGGGGTTGTGGTATAATTTTTTTTTTTTTTCAATCTGGGAAGAAGATTCGAATTTGGCCATTTGGGTGTGTGTGGATTTGGTGAAGAAGAAGATTTATTTGAATCTGGAAAGAGGAAGAAGAAGGAAATAGTGTTTGAATCTGGAAAGAGGAAGAAGAAGGAGATATTGTGCCTTCTGCATTTTCTTTTTTAATTTTGGTGTAAAATCAATTTAAATCCTCATTTTCTTTCATTTTCTTATGTTTTGATCCAATTATAAAAGGAAAGGACTTTAATGCAAAATAATAAAATTTTCTAGAGATTAAAGTTAGTTTCTTCCTTTTTTGGGGGTTTAGAGGTTTATAGTTTTAGGGTTTAGGGTTTTAAATATTTTTAAGGACTAAATTGGAATGTTTGGAAAAGTTTTGGGACACTTTATAATTTTATTTTGAGGATTTGGGACTAAAATGAATGAAAATGATGAAAAAGAGGGGGAATTGAGAATAATGGAATAAAAATTGGTCGGGGACCTATAAGTACAATGAGGGAATGCTGATGTGTCGCTATTTTATGACGTGGCAGCTCTTTTTTTTAAAAAAAAAACATAACGGGTGCTGACGTGGCCATAACGGGACACGTCAGCGCATAACGGGACACATCAGCGTCCGTTATGGCCACGTCAGCATTTTTGTAACGCCAATATGACAGAGGGACCAATTAGTGCAGCGTTTGCAAAATTCGGAGACCGGCTAGTACAATGGGTAAAATTCAGGGACCTATCTGTCAGCGAGTGCATAAATCAGGGACCGGAAAGTTATTTTACTCTTTTTATAAAATTTGATGTTGACTCCTTTTTCAATCCATGAAATACATTCTCCGTAATATTAGGCATGACAGTAGTAACCCGTAGTTGATAAGTTACACTGATATGGATCACTTAAGAGACAATTGGATAAGTGGAAACCCACATTTGGGTATACTTTCTTGTAAGGCACTGGGTCATCTCGTAGAGTAGTAAGAAAGAATCATCCATTTCTTTGTCTACTATGGACATGAAGTTCAATGCATGACCATCAACAACAAGTAGCACTGTCAAAACGGACAGGCCCAGGCCGTCACATGCCTTCATTTAAACGGGGCGGGACAGACCGACCCATTTATAAACGGGCTCACGTTTACATGCCCATGTTAGCCTGCAGGTTAAACGAACCGGCCTGCAGGCCAACAATTTATTTATAATTTAAAAAAAAAATTAAAATTTTATAAAATTTTTTGCAAAAATTAAATATTGACCTAAAAAATTTTCAAAAAATTACAAATAGGTCCCTGGATGCATATTATCTAAGGACTAAAATGAAAACTTTAAAATAATTTTAGGGTCAATATGTAATTTTTGCAAAATTTGTTATGGTTAAAATTACAAAATAGCTCCAAAGGGTACCAAAGTGTTAATGGAGAATACCACAGGGTACCAAAGTGTTAGGTTTCAAACCACAGGGCACCAAAGTGAAATAGGGTCAAACCACAGGGTACTAAAGTGTAATTTACCCTATTTTTTATGGGTGAATTTGGACAGGTACCCAAAATACCTGCCTAAATTTCCATCCCAATTAGTTTTAGTTTCTTGAGCAAATAACATCCCTAATCTCTAGGTCTTGTTTCTTTTAGGGTCCAAACTTATTCTTGTTCATAATTCCCAAAGATCCCTAAAAGGTCGAGATTGTTTAACCATGGGAATGGAGTGCATGGAGAAAGTAACTTTTTAGTCATGTGCCAAAGAAGCAATGTGTCGCAACACATTATTACAACTCACAAAGGAAGAGAGATCGATTAGATCAGTATTATGAGATCTAACAATTTTTTTACCAAATATGCAAGTGTTCAGTGGTACACAATCACGACACATAGTAAAGAGAAAATCGTGTGGCATAAAACTCTAAAATATAGTATTTATGGTTGAAATTGTATATCAGTAGGGATGGGCAGTGGTGCACTATAGCAGGGAGACAATTCATTTTCATGTGTGCTGAAGCAAGACTTTGTCTAATTGGCTTATTAAAATTTTACACACGTTATACAGGATAGCATCGAGGTACACGCGAAGAAGAGTTGAGTCTATTTTTACTACTTTGATACACTTATAGAAAGTTATGATAATGTGGCCCAATAAAGTATAATCAGGAAAGTAACTAACTGTCTTTGATTGGACTGACAAGAGGCCGAAAGGAAGATAACATTGACATATACAATACATGAGTGATAACTATCCTATGGTCAACCCACTTTATAATCCTTATTCAGAGGATCTCATGGATGTGGATATTTATCATAACTTAGTATGATTACAAACTGTGCCTTTGAGGACTGAGAGCTAGGGATTAGGCCAACCATGTATATAGACATATCTTAAGAATCCATGGCACTTTATAAAGTGAGATCATCATACCTTCTAAAGGTTGGAGCAACCACTTATGGTTGGGCCTGAAAAAGCTTCAATATAAGAGCTCCAACACATTGTATCAAACAGTCACGACTTACACAGAGTACAAAAGAAACAACTTAATAGAGAAGAAGAATTCCTTTCTGACAATGAATGACATGGACCTCTCACCATATGCGAGTGGGAGATGTTGGCTTTTAGGGCCCATATAAGCTCATGGGGAAGTTTGATCGAATCATAGGTTGAACCGTTGGGAAGATCTCGAAGAAAGAAACAAACCGACATTGAAATGACCTCCATCACGTGACCCATAGTGGGTTGCACATTAAAGGGTGTCCGTCACTATGTAGCCCACGACGTAGATCTTCCATTTAAATCTCATATTAGGTAATTATGTACTTTGAGCTTTCACATTCTCCTAAAAGTAGGAGTCTTTCTCTATCATTTGCTCATTTCATATGCATAAGTATGGAGTTTTCCTTTGAGAAGCTAAGAACCCTCTTAGTTTATTTTTTCTCTCTCTCAAATTCTTCATCTGCCATGAGTTATGAAATATAATTTTATCGTGTATGATAATAGGCCTAATAAAATTGGCGCTCTAAGGACCTGGACTGATGGCGGCCAAGGCCCATTTGGGGAGATTACCCGATCAAGAACGCCGAATGGGCCCATAACCATCCAAGAACGCCATAACCAGTCCAACAGTCTTAAAGGACAAAAGACGTGAATCATTGGCGCCTAAAGACCAATAAGGAAATCATCCGTCATGGGCGCCGAATAATTACATGACAGGTAAGAACGCCAACACCTAGGCGTCGACAAAGAAGACGTACAAGAGAACGCCTCCACATCAAATAGGAGTCGAAGAAGTTAGGGGACACACGTATCTCTCGTTATATACGCCTCTAGCACAATCTTAACTGCCAGATCAGTTAAGATCACGATCCGTTGAGGTTTCCCTGAACATTTGTGCCAAGTCAGCATAATTGGTTAGGATCACAATCAGATATGGAGCCAAATCTGGATCCTATCAGATTATCCTCAACTAGTATAAAAGGGAAGCCCAAAGCACTGGAAAAAGGTACGCACTATTACCATTTACACATATTATTGCTCTCAAGCTATCTACTGACTTAAGCATCGGAGGTGAATCGCAGGGCCATCCCTGTGCTTTCATTGACTTGCAGGTGACTTCTGACCCAAAGTTGCCTCATCGAACCAGGTAATGCCCTACGGCCAAAACCAGGTTCATCACTGGCGCCGACCGTGGGGACTTTTTATTCAAAGTCCAGATTTAATTTATAAAAGTGTTGATCTTGATTTAAAATTTTTCTTTGGATTCATGAACGATAAGGTTGGATCATATACGTTTTTCCCAATCTTTTTGTCTTATCTAACCTGTGTGCTTCATCGAACCAGAGAAACAGATGACATCTACAGAAATCGGAAAGATGACTTCCACCCCAACTGATCAACACGCTTCTGGAGCCTCAGTAGCTCAATCCGCACAGGATTCGACGCTTGCTCCACCCCCAGGATTTCCTACCATCCAGGAAGCCCCTACGCTGCCCAACCCAGCGAGTACAGGGCAAATCACCATAACAGCGGAAGACAAGATCGCTGCACTGAAGGCTGACATGCACATCGAGATGGAGGCACTCCGCAAGGACATCCGCGATCTGATAATGGGCAGAGAAAGGCAAGTTGCTGAAGAAGCTAACCCAAAGCCCATACCACAAGAAGAAAACCCAGGAAACCAAGAACAGCAAACTCCTATGAGCAACCCATCAGCTGTCCAGGTGGAGACTCAACAGCAAGCTCCTCTCCAAACTACCCAGCTTACCCAACAACAAACTTGGGTGGGCGCTTACTCTTATCCGCCTCAGGGTTACTATTACCCACAGGGGTATTATCCCCAATATTACCCTGGGTATGGCGTCTATGGAGGATCCGCAGGAATGTACCAGCCCATGAGCGCTTCAGCACCAGCGCCAGAATCGGCGCCCTATGGAAGATCGGCTGGAATGTACCAGCCCATGAGCGCCGCAGCACCAGCGCCAGAATTGGCGCCCTATGGAAGAACTGCTGGAATGTACCAACCTATGAACGTCCAGGCACCAGCGGCAGAATTGGCGCCTCCACCCATTTCGGCGTTCCCGACCACAACGCCCCCACTGGCTGAGGGAATATTTGCCCCTCACGTGCAAGCTGTTGAGCTGGACAGGCATTACAAAATGCCCATGAAGCTGACGCCTTACACAGGAGAAAAAGACCCGGAGGATCACTTGCTCAGTTTCAAGGCCGCCATGAACATCTCCAACTTAGGAGATCCTCAACGATGCAAGCTGTTCCCAATAACTTTGGAAGGACCAGCTCTGGATTGGTTCTCCAAGCTCCCGGCGGGCTCGGTACATTGCTTTAGGGATCTGGAGGAAATGTTTAAGAAGCGATTCGCCACCAGCAAAGTATACAAGCAGCCCATGGCGGTCTTGACCGACATTAGACAAAACAAAGGAGAATCACTGCGAGACTACTTGGCAAAGTTTAACAAAACTCTGCTAAGTATCAAAGAAGTGGATGACAACATTGCAGTCAGTGTTTTGAAACCCGGACCAGACCGGCCGGTCCGACCGGGAGCCGAACAGCCAGACGGTTCGGTTCAACCCAGAAAACCAAAGTCTGGGTTGAACCGGACTGGACCGGGAAAAACCGGGATAGAACCGGAAAAACCGGGTCCACCCGGTGGACCAGCGGTTCAACCCAATTTTTTTTTTTTTTTACTACTGCATTCGAAATTTAAAAAAAAAAAAAGCACTAAATGACTAAATCAGTAAAGTCGACTTCATAGTTCATCCATTCATTGCGAAAACCCAGCCATTCATTCACCTCCGCGGAAGTCCGAACCCTAGACTTCACCTCCGCCGCTTTTCCGCCGTCGTCGCTGTTTCTGCCGTCGCCGCTCCTTCCGCCGTCGCCGCTGCTACTTCCGCCGCCGCCGTTGCTTTCCTCTGGTCTCGATTTTGAAGGAAGAGGCGAGTTTAAAGTCGTGTCTGCCATTTCTCACCTCCCCTGCTCCTTCTGCCGTCGTGTCTGCCATTTCCGCCGCCGCCGCTGTCCTTCTCGGTCTTGTTCTAATGTTTTTAATTTCCAAGTCTGGATTCCTGTGACAAATACAAGACAGCATGATTGAATGAGATATCTCGGTCTAGATTCCTGTTTTTAATTTCAATCAGATGCATTTTCTGTGGTTTGATGATATGTATATTCACATATTCACATATTCACATAGGAGATCCCTGTTGATTGGATTTTAAGAGTGATTTAAGTTTTGATTAATCACATATTCACATAGGAGATCCCTGTTGATTGGATTTTCTTATATTTAAGAGTGATTTAAGTTTTGATTCATCTGATATTTGCTGTTTATTTGCTGGTTATTTGTCCTGGTTATTTGTAATGGTATAGAAGGCAAATAATTTTTGTAACAGATTATAGTACAATGGCTACATCCTCTTCATCTGTACAACAATCAATTGCATCTACACCAGCTACACCATCTACCCAATCTATCCGGGCAAGAGCAGATCCTGCTTGGGATTATTGCATTGAGATGAATGATCCAAAGGGGAGAAAATTTTGGAAATGCATGTATTGTGAGAAAGAATTTAAGGGTGGAGGAATACATAGAATAAAACAACATCTTGCTGGAAAAAAGGGAGATGCAGTAGGATGTAAGAAAGTGCCTTATGATGTTCGATACAAGATGCAACAAAATTTGAAAGAAATTGATGAGA
>QANZ01014861.1:0-56170 GCA_003254925.1 Chamaecrista fasciculata | reverse complement strand
GAACACCATGGACGCCTTATCGGATTCACAGGAGATCAAATACCAGCCCTTGGTAGCGTTGACTTACGACTCACCGTGGGAGAGAAGCCAAGGGTGACGAGTATTATGGTAGAGTTCTTGGTGGTACAGGCGCCCTCAGCGTACAACGTCCTACTCGGGCGTCCCTCCCTAAATAAGATGTGGGCGGTGATATCCACTGCTCACCTTCGCATGAAGTTTCCAACGCCCCAAGGAGTGGGTCAAGTGAGAGCGGATCAGAGGGCAGCCAGACAATGCTATGCCATGAGCCTGGCGAAAACTAATGAAGAAGAAAGGAAGAGGAAAACGCGGGGAAGTGGATCGGCTGATAACGCCACGAATAGAGGGAAGCTTGAGAATTCGAGCAACGACATAGAGGACTTCAGGGATGAGATCTCGAATCAGAGGCCCAAACCAACAGGAGATTTGGAAGTAGTACAGCTGGGCAAAGACGCCGAAAAAACGGTTCAGATTAACATGCTCCTTCGTGAAGAGGAGAAGTCCGAACTCATCCAATTGTTGAGAGAATCTTCTGACGTCTTCGCATGGTGCCCTGCAGACATGCCAGGAATAGACCCAAAGCTCATCTGTCACAGCCTGAACACCGACGGCAGAAGAGGAGTGATCCAACGAAAACGCCTCTTTGGCCATGAGCGCCAAGTGGCAATCAAAGAAGAAGTTAGTAAACTACTAACCGCAGGATTTATCAGGGAAGCCAAGTACCCTGAGTGGCTCTCCAACATGGTACTGGTCAAGAAATCCAACGGCAAGTGGAGGATGTGTGTAGACTTCACTGACCTCAACAAGGCATGTCTAAAAGATCACTACCCATTACCCAATATCGACAAGCTTGTGGATGGGACTTGTGGTCATCAAACAATGAGTTTCTTAGACGCCTTCAGTGGATATAACCAGATTAAAATGAACCCTGAAGACGCCGAGAAAACGGCGTTCATAACGGAGATGGGCACGTACTGCTACACGGTGATGCCTTTCGGACTAAAGAATGCGGGCGCCACCTACCAGAGAATGATGGATCTTTTCTTTAAAGATCACATTGGGAAGAATCTGGAAGTCTACGTCGACGATATGGTGGTGAAGACAAAAGAAGGCGGAAAGCACACCGAAGATTTGAAGGAGATCTTCAACCAATTACGAAAGTACCAGATGAAGCTGAACCTCTCAAAGTGCACCTTCGGCGTCAACGGGGGAAAATTCCTCGGATTCATGCTCACCAACAGAGGAATCGAAGCAAACCCGGACCAGTGCAAAGCTATCCTGGAAATGCACTCTCCTAGGTCAGTGAAGGAGGTCCAACGCCTCAATGGAAGGCTAGCGGCACTCCACAGGTTCCTGTCGAGGTCAGCTGACAAATGCTTGCCTTTCTTTCAAACACTAAAAGCAAACAAACGATTCGAATGGACCAAGGAATGCGAGGAAGCCTTCCAAAGGCTGAAGGCGTATCTGGCGTCACCGCCGATTTTGGTGATCCCAATCAAGGAGAAGCCAATCTACGTCTATTTGGCGTCCACGGATGACGCCATCAGTTCGGCCTTGGTGCTCGAAGATGGGGAAGAGCAGAAACCCATCTACTTCACAAGCAAAACGCTCACAGAAGCCGAGAAAAGGTATCATCGCCTGGAGAAGCTAACTTTTTCATTACTTCACTCAACTAGGAAGCTGAGACACTACTACCAACAATACCAAATAATCGTCAGAACGGATAGACCCCTCAAGCAAATGATCGAACAACCAGATATTGCTGGAAGAATGTCAATATGGTCCGTGGAAATCTCCGAGTACGGGATCGCGTATGAGCCAAGAAGGGCCATTAAGGGGCAAGCATTAGCTGACTTCATAGCAGAAATCGTTGGACCAGAAAACGCCCAAAATTGGACTTGGAGCATACATATCGATGGCGCCGCGTCAAACTCCCAACGCGGAGCAGGAGTAGTCATGCGAGCCCCAGACGGCTCTATCATCGAACAGTCTATTGAAATCGAGTGCCCCATTACCAACAATCAGGCAGAATATGAGGCGTTGATCGCTGCCTTGAAATTGGCAGCCAACATAGGCGCCAAGAGATTGGAAATCTTCGCAGATTCCCAATTGGTAGTACAACAAATGAACGGGGAATATGAAACCAAAGACTCTACCATGGTCCAGTACGCCGAAAAAGCAAAGAAGATCATGGCCGGATCAAGCATAGACGCCACTTTCAAACATATCCCACGAAGCGAGAACGCCAGAGACGACGAGCTCGCCAAGTTGGCATCTAAGCCAAACAAAGGGGGAAGGAGTTCCATCATCGAAACGACCCTCAGGGAGCCCTCGATATTGGAACAGGACGTTCTTCCTACGGAGGAAGTCGTTGATTGGAGGACGCCGATATTCAACTATCTGGAAAAAGGCTCCCTTCCCTCAGATAAAAACGAAGCAAGAAAAGTCGCAAGGAGATCCGGCAGATACTTTATCAGACAAGGAGCGTTATACAGGAAAAACTTTAGTCACCCGGCGGCCAAGTATATAGCAGGGAACGAAGTCACCAGGGTGTTAACTGAAGTCCATGAAGGCCTATGCGCCAGTCATCAAGGTCCAATGGCTATACGGAGAAAGATCCAAAGAGCAGGCTATTACTGGCCCACGCTACTACAAGACGCAGAAGGCGTTGTTCGCTCATGCGAGAAATGTCAGAAGTATGCCAATATGGTTCATACTCACGCATCCCCCATGAGCGCCATCACCTCACCTTGGCCGTTTGACTTATGGGGAATCGACATTGCAGGACCATTCCCAACAGCGGCCTATCAGAAAAAATATCTCATAGTCGCCGTAGACTACTTTACGAAATGGGTAGAAGCCGAAGCAGTGGCGTCCATAACCTCGGAAGCCATGGAGAAGTTCCTATGGCAGAACGTCATTACCAGATTTGGACTCCCGAACACTCTCATATCTGACAATGGCGCCCAATTCACGAGTAGAAAGTTCTAAGACTTCTGCAAAGCTTGGAAAATTCATCATAAGACCACCTCAGTAGAACATCCCGCCACAAATGGTCAAGTTGAATTAGCCAACAGAATCATCATCCAAGGAATCAAGAGAAGACTGGAGTCAGCTAAGGGAAGATGGGTTGATGAGCTCCCCTCAGTCCTATGGTCATACAGGACCACGAAACAAACAGCTACAAGGGAAACACCTTTCGCCTTAGCATATGGACATGAAGCAGTCATACCTGCCGAAGTGAACGTCCCGACTGAGAGGATAATCAATTATCCAAACACCAATGAAGCCAACTCCAGGCTCCAGGCCTTAGATAGCTTGGAGGAAACAAGAGAAGTGGCAGCCATCAGACAAGCTGCCTACAACCAAATGGTCAAAAAATACCATGACTCAAAAGTAAAACCCAGAACCCTAAAAGTGGGAGATCTGGTGCTCAGGACTGTAGAAAATAACAGAAAGGATCCTAGACACGGCAAACTCGGACCAAACTGGGAAGGCCCCTACAGAGTCGTAGAAGCCCTACCCGGGAACGCTTTCAGACTGGAAACGCCCGAAGGAAGATCACTCCCAAACGCTTGGAACATAGCAAAGCTCAAATTTTATTTTCCGTGAGTAGATGGCTTTCGCTCTAAGTTATAGCTTTGTTTAAATAAGGCCATTAGCGCCAATTGTACTTTGCTTTCATAATCAATGAATTATTTTGACTTCATTCCAACACATGAATCAAGATGGCGCTGCTCGGGGGGACGCCCTTGGAACAGCAGCGAAAAGGCCCTCGAAGGAGCCTTGTGAGTATGACACTCACTACCATGCGGACCGACCCTCCCTTGGATGACTAGTCAAAACTTAGCGTATGATACGCGAAAACGGTCGAAGCGTGCCCATCGCGAGGCAACACTTTAAGATGCAAAACAAACATATCGATCGAATCGAAAAACACGCAAAGTTAAAAATACACTATAAAACGAGAGCGCCCAAGGAAACTCAGCAAATCAAGCGTAAATTAACATGTTACGGGCATCGCCACCCAATCATTCAAGAAGTGGCACAACAGGCCAATATTGTTCATAATTCAAAACGGCGCCTACGCCGTAATCCAACTAAAAATAAAAACAAAATATAAACGGGCACGCAGGCCCAAGAAAGAACCCAGAAACATGAAAGCTTAGGAAGCAGCAGGAGGATCCTCGGTCGTGGTGGCGCTCTGAGCCCCCTCGGCGTTCCCATCCGCTTGATTAGCAACGACGCCGCTTGCACCAACACCGGCATTTGGCGAAGGCGCCACGTCAGTAAGGGCCAAATCCCCCGAGAGGGGAACCTCCATGTTGGGAAACCACGGGAAGTCCTCGTCGCCCTGGGACTCATAACCATCTAAATCAAAGTTGTCCGGCATACAAGGCATCCTCACCAAGGGGTCATTCTGGTACGGGTCCCGGAGAAGCCTCCCTTCTACGACCTTATTGGGACATATCCAATCGGTATTGAGGTTCGGGTTACGCAGCTTTAACTGCGCAATGGCGTTCTTGAACCCAATGTAATTGTAGCCTGATCCTCGCCACTTCACTTGCCGCACAGCCAAAGAACATAGCTCTTCAAATTTTTGCTTTGTATCCCGAAGCTCTTCCTCCAAAGACGCCACCTTAGCATTCAGCTGGGCGTTTAAGACGTTGACTTCCTTCAACCGATTCCCCCTTCGTTCATAATCGCCCTGCAGAGACTCTTGGGACGCCTTCATCACGTTGACCTCGTCCTTAAGCTCAATCATCTCTTGACGCGCCCTCTTGGCGTCTTCACGCGCAGCATCTCTTTCACACAGGAGGTCCTTCCGAGAGACGCTGCTAGCAAGCAACCGCATCCCTGTGGCTAGTAGAAATCTGGCTCCTTCCTCAGCAGGATCCTGAGTGTTTTCTGTAGATGCCCGAGCCAGATCATCTCGTTTCACTGAGCCCTCTTCAGACAAGGACTTAGAAAGAAACTCCAGCGCATTAAAGCCCACTTCCTCTGGAACCGCCGGAATCTGCGGCGCTTTTAAAGTGGGGCGTCGGCGTTTTTGCGGAGGCTCCCCATCCTTGGTAGTAATCGCGCTCTCTTTCCCCTGGGAGGATTGAGGCGAAGGTCGCGGAACCGCCACAGGCTCCCGAATGACAACGCCTCCGGGCTTCTTCCCGGCGACAGCAGCAATGGCGGCGGCGAAGGTAGTCTTCTTGGGAACAGTTTTGGGAGCAGCCACCGCCTTCCCTTTACCCTTATCGGCTTGACCACGCCGATTCCCTATGACATTGGCTGCATTAACATCGAGCACTGAAACAAAACGAAGCAAATATTAGAAAAACATGAATACACGAGTATAAAAAGAACTTATAACGATGGTAATAGCAACACACAGCGCTTAGGGTCAAGAGGGTCAGTGGTGATCAACCGTAGCGCCCCCAGGCGCTCATCCACGGTCAGGTCCCGCCAGTTACACTCGAAAGGACCCAGGCGCGGCCTTCTTTAAGACAACGCAAACATGGCGCGCTCATCCGAAGAGCGAACCCAAAAAGGACGCCGTGACCCAGACCCCTCGATAAAGAAATACTTATACTGCCACGACTTCGGATTCCTGACAGCATGATCAAGAATCAGAGGACGCCCAGGACGACGATAGTAGGAAATGAATAGGTTATCCACCCATCGTGGATAGAAAAAGAAGAGAAACAGTCGAGCAGTGGCGCGCACGCCATCCCTCTGGCATTTGGCAACAAATCCAAGGAGAATACGCCAACCATTGGCACTCAACTGAATGGGGGCAATGTTCATGATCGCCAGAAGATCCAACACTGCCGGGTGGAAGGGCATCTCAATGTTGCAACCCCGAAGCACATGCTCACAAATCAAGAACCCTCTACCATCAGTGTACAACATATCAGGACCATCCTTCAGATGACTAAGTAAGGCAATGCGACACCCAGAAGACCGCCGACGAGGTGAATCAACTATTAGCTCCTCGTTAAGATCTCGAAGGAGCTCATCATCGTGGAGCCAACACCAAAACTCTTTAATGGCGTCATTGGTTTTATCCAAGCATGGAGGCTGCACTTTCCCGCCAAGATTCTGGCGACGCCAATCAACGACAGGACGCGCGTTCCTCATTATTTCGGCCCTATCGGGACTGCAAGGCATTGTCTCTGGGGCGCCCTTGACCAAGGGAACTTTAGCTAAACCCTTGCTGGAAGAAAGAAACCACTCGGGATAGGCCAAAAAGTTGACCTCCTCTCCGCAAATGGTTTGCACAGGATTACCATCTCCTATAAACGCCCACACAGGGGCCGTAGCCTGAGGCATTGAGCGTTCCTCACCCGCTGACGCCTCATCCGGGGATAGCATCTCGCGAATTTCAGACGACGTCGAAGAGGAGGAGTCCGTAGCGTCGCCGCCAACCCTGACCGAAGGAGAATCAACCCTTGTCGGCGCTGACGGCTCGGGCGCTGACGACCCAGGAACCATCTTGTTTCCAGCAGCTGTGGAAACAGGACCAGTTCAGTACACTTCTCGGAGAATGTACCTCCATCCACCAAACAAAAAAAAAGGAGGGAAAAAACCCATTGCATATCGCGATTGACCACCAGACCACAAACAAGACCCAACCAGGCCAAAACAAGAATGGAAAAATCAAACGAGAAGCAACAAAAGTTTTGGAAGCAGAAAAACTTACATTTGTTGAAGTCCATGGTTAATAATAGATTGGCAGAAAACCCACGAAGCAAAAGTTGAAGAACTCGACGAACACTGCAAAGAACACCAAATGCGCACAGGGTAAGTATGAGCGAATACGGAAAACACCCAGAAAAATGGCGAAAAAATGACGGAACATTACTTACCAAATGAAAACCTCACTCGATAATCAGAAAAAGAAATCAGAAGCAGCGGAGCAAAGGAGAACGAAGGAAGCAGCGAAAGCGCGAAATGCAGAGGAAGAAAGAAAACGCAGGAGCAAAGAGACAAGGGGAAAATTCGAAAAACCACGAAGTAACCAAGTGAGGGGGGAGATGAGAGGAAATGGCGGTTTTCTCCAACTTTTCACGAAAATCGAAGCGCTGCATTAAATGCGCCCCCTCGGTTCACGATTTCGCCATCATGAGAAAGGAGAAGCGAATCGCGTATCAACACGTGGCCACAATATCTCTGACACAAAGATTTCAAGCGACGCGGTACATTAGCTAGGAATACGAAAAGACAGGGTTGTAAGGCGTTGACGGCAATCGAAGCCCCAGAAAGTGGCTCTGGTATAGAGAACGCCCCTGGCACAGCGAACGCCCCGATAGCTGCAGCGCAAAATTTGGCGTTGATGCCCGCAACCCCCAACAATCGCGGAAAGAATAATTTCCATTCTAGAAGAGCGCCGTCAGCGTCAACGCTCGTAGGCATCATAAAGGCGACAGCGACCCAGGAGGGGACTCCACTGATGGGGACAGAACTTCGCTCCTTTTGTTGGGACTAGTGATAATAGGCCTAATAAAATTGGCGCTCTCAGGACCTGGACTGATGGCGGACAAGGCCCATTTGGGGAGATTACCCGATCAAGAACGCCGAATGGGCCCATAACCATCCAAGAACGCCATAACCAGTCCAACAGTCTTAAAGGACAAAAGACGTGAATCATTGGCGCCTAAAGACCAGTATGGAAATCATCCGTCATGGGCGCCGAATAATTACATGACAGGTAAGAACGCCAACACCTAGGCGTCGACAAAGAAGACGTACAAGAGAACGCCTCCACATCAAATAGGAGTCGAAGAAGTTAGGGGACACACGTATCTCTCGTTATATACGCCTCTAGCACAATCTTAACTGCCAGATCAGTTAAGATCACGATCCGTTGAGGTTTCCCTGAACATTCGTGCCAAGTCAGCATAATTGGTTAGGATCACAATCAGATATGGAGCCAAATCTGGATCCTATCAGATTATCCTCAACTAGTATAAAAGGGAAGCCCAAAGCACTGGAAAAAGGTACGCACTATTACCATTTACACATATTATTGCTCTCAAGCTATCTACTGACTTAAGCATCGGAGGTGAATCGCAGGGCCATCCCTGTGCTTTCATTGACTTGCAGGTGACTTCTGACCCAAAGTTGCCTCATCGAACCAGGTAATGCCCTACGGCCAAAACCAGGTTCATCAGTGTATAAACAAGACTGGTAGCTTGATGAAACAAAGTTTTTAGTGAGGTATACAAATTAGTAGCTTCTACAATTTTTATTTCCTTAGAATATATATAATCAATTTATTTATATTTCAATTATAAAATGAGTCTTAGTGATTCAGGTTCGAAAACCCTTTTAGCTTACAACTTTTCAAAATCTTTTTCAATCTATCACTTTTTATCATAATTGATACATCACTATTTGGGTGTACGTTTAGTAGGCCTTCGCTCCAGGCCTCCTCCCCCTCCAAACCCTTCAAGGTACACTTGAACCAGTCGAACGCCTCTCCGCACATTTAGGGGCGGTCGTGATCCATCCAGGATTACGGCGTTCGCCCCCAGCTTGACGCAATCACCCACGATTGCCTTGCTCCGCAATTCTCGGCCTCCATCCTTGCTGGAGATCGTGGACCACGGAGTTAGTCATACCCGCGTTCTCTAGTCCGCTGGCGCCCGCCCTATAACGCGATATGCAATCACCCACGATTGCCTTGCTCCGCAAATCTCGGTCTCCACCACTCTCGCTGGTGGAGATCGTGCTCGACTACGTGGTGCGCCCCGCGCGCTGGCCACCACTCTCACCCTGCTCTATAAATAGAGCTCAACCCAGCAAACAAAGGTTAGCTACTTCTCATTTTCAGAATTCTCTTGCTCTCACATCCCTCACATTCTAACTTGAGCATCGGAGTATTCTTCGCAGGGCCTCCCTGTGAAGTCTTGTAGGTACTTGGACACTCGAACTTGCTCTTGCAGCCCACACTTGTTGAACTAGGTAAGTCTGACCATTTTCTAGTTTATCAATAATATATTTTGCTTGAAAATAAAGTTTAATCTTCTCATCATCACTATAATTATTTGTTATTTCTTAAAATATGTTAATAGTTTTATTTTATGTTTTAAGATTTAAAAACAAATTGACATACACATGCATTAACTAATATATGTCGAGTCTACTATTGGTAATGAATTATAATCAACTCAAACTGCAAGTATTTTTTTTATCAAAAATAATTTTATTCAACTAAAATATTTTTAGTTAGTCAAATCATTTGTAACAAAATCATCTTTCGGGATAGATGTTTTATTAATCAACGTAATTCTATTTCTAACAATTGGCTAAAAAATATCTGAAATTCTGAATAAATCCCAGTCAGATTATTGGCAATGCAACTCCCGTTAGCTAATCAAAAACAAAAAATCGTTTAAATTTTTTTGTTTGGCCAACAAAAAAATCGTTTAATGGAAGAAATATTTTGATTGAAAATCTCTAATTCTTTTTAAATTAGAAGTATTAATTTTGATGTCTGAAAAATTAAAGAAAAAAAATCTTTTAAAATCTAAACATGAAAATTGATAATATAACAGCGGAAGCATACTCTGAGTAAGGACAAACGTGCTCCACCGTGGGCATGGCCTAGCGGCCATATCCCAATAATTAAGGGCATGGCCTAAGGGTATAGCCGCTAGGCCATGCTCACGGTGGGGCACGTTTGTCCTTGCTCAGGGTATGCTTCCGTTGTTATATTATTAAAATTCATTGATAACAGTATCACACTCTATACACATGGCAATAATCGGGTTTGGATTCTCTCCCTTTTCTGCATACAAAAAAAAAAAAAGAGAAAAGATATAAATTTCAAAAAAATAAATATATAAAACTCATTTTTTTTTTCTCTAATGATCCTATTATATAATCTAATCATTGTACTCCTTTAAGATCAACAGAGAACATAAATCAAAAGGAGACAGAAACCATGGAGGTCAACGTCTTGCTCTTCACCATCACACTACTCTCCATTTTCATAATCCCTCACTTCCTAAACCGCCACCGTTACAAAAACCGGCCGCCCGGTCCGACCGGCATCCCAGTCATCGGCAACCTCCTCCAACTCGGCCCGCAACCGCATCAATCGCTCTCCTCGCTCGCCGGAACTTACGGCCCTCTCCTTTCCCTCCGACTCGGCGCCATCACGGTGGTCGTAGCCTCGTCCCCGGCCGCCGCCAAGGAAATCCTCCAGAAGAACGACCAATCCTTTCCCAACCACCCCATCCTGGAGTCGGTCGCCGCCCAGCCCAACGTCGGCGATACACTCGCTTGGGCTACTGCCGACCACCGGTGGCGCAACCGCCGCCGTGTCTGTAGTACACAGATTTTCACCAGCCAGAGGCTCGATCTGTTGCAGCACTTGCGCCACCGTAACGTCCACCACCTCATCAAGTTCATCCAAAAACATAGCGTTGCAGGAACCCAGGTTGTTAATTACTTAATTATTTGATCTTGAAATTGATTAGTTCAATAATTTCTCTTTTTTTTTTTAAGTGTAAATTTGGTGCTATATTTTGCTCACTTCACAATTTGGTTATTTATCTTTTTTATTGTACTTTTGTTCTCATATTTTTACAAAAGGTTTTAATTTGATCTTATTATTTTTAGTCTCATATTGCTTAGTCTGCTTGGAAAATTAGTCTCATATCTTTACAAAAAAAGTTTTATAGTTAGTTCCACTTAACCAAAAGATCTAAAACTTGACCAAAAAAATATAGAACCAAATTTACAATAAAAAAGATGTGAGATTAAATTTGGACTTAACTCAAAAATATGATACTAAAAGTGCAAAAAAAAAATATATGAAAACAAACTAGAAACTAATTACCATATATTTTTTTTTGATTAAATAGTTATTTTAATTCTCAAATTAGGAGATAAATTTAATTTGTCTTAAAATGAATTTGTATTTTATTTTAATTATCAAACTTCTACACCTGTTTCTTTTCAAACTCTAAAATGTGATTCAATTGGTTTCTACTTTTATATTTTTAACTTCAACAACTGTGATGAAATTTTCTTTTATTATAACGGATATATGTTATAATACGTGAGTTCGTAAATAAAAAAAAAAAGTAATTATAACTTTATTTTTGATTTGTAATTAAGAATAATTATTTTCTTTGTTAATTTATTTTTCATGATACATATGAAAGAAAAAAAATACCTGTCTAAATTATTCAAACTAAAAATAATGACAAAAATATAATTAAATGATATTTTGATGTCAAAAGAAAACGAATGTGAAATTTGAGAATCAAAATATAGTCAAAAATAGTTTGATGACCAAAATAAAACTTATCCCATCATTTATAAAATAACAAATTTTTAACCAATTTTTAAGGAACCTGTGAAACTAATCATTGAATTATTTGAATGTTAGTTATATTACTTCATAAATTTTTTTTAAATGATTCATTTTTTTTATAAAAGATTTTGCCTCATTTTATGCTAAGCATGAGTTGAACAATAATAAAGGTTTATGAAATTAAACCACTAATTTATAACATAAATTTTTAGAAGTTAAATTGAACATTATAATTAATCAGATAATAAAATAAAATTAGTCATATAATCTAAGGTTTAAATTTTAATTCGATGTTGGGAAAAAATTCTTAATTTGTTCTTTTTTCTTTAAGAGGTTAAAAGTTAAAATTTAAAAGACTAGATAACCGAAGATTAATTTAATTTTATTTTTCTTGTCTTTTCTCTTTTGTCAAGTTATAAAATCTTTAGACAAAAGAAAAAGACATGGAAAGCCAATTTAGCTTCTCCTCCCTTATCTTTAATGTTTGTTTTTCTTTCTCATCTTAATTCTCAACCATACACTAAAAACTCTGAGAAATAAATTATGGTAAAAGTACATTTTTGGTCCCCAAATTTCATATGAACTTTTAATTTGTTCTCAATTTTTTTGTTATCAATTTTGTTTCCAATATTTTATATTTTGATCAATTTTATTCTTTGACTAACTTCTTTCAAAAAATTAACGACAGATTTCATTGTATTATAATTACATTACATGTTATTAACTATGTAAAATCTATAATTAATATTTGACTAAAGTTGGAGTAAATGATAAAATCGATCAAAATATGAAATATTAAAGATAAAATTGACAGCAAAAAAAATATTGGGACTAAAACCCTATTTTGGTCCCTTAGATATTATCTTTTTCTCAATTCAGTCCTCCTTCAATTTCTTTTCTCAATTTAGTCCCTCATAAATGTATCTATTATCAAAACTAATCCCTCCATCCAATTGTTAACGAAGTTGGTGATGTAACATCGTTAAATGGTAACGAAAGGACTAATTTTGTGTCATCATTATTTAACAGTGTCACATTGTAACTTGGTTAAAAATTCGGATACAGAGACTAACTTTCATAACGGAAACATTTGTAAGTGACCAAATTGAGAAAAAAGTAATACGTGAGGGACCAAAAAAAATTTTAGTCAAATTTTTTAGACCAAACTGAAAATGGTGCTTTTATTATACGTATTGAATTAGTAATTTATTTGATTTTGTAAAATAGGTTGACCTAGGCGAGGTAGCTTTCGCAACCATGCTGAACTTGGTGTCCAACACAGTGTTCTCAGTGGATCTAGTGGACCCGGAATTCGAGAGCGCCGGCGAGTTCAAGGATCTCGTGTGGCGGATCATGGAGGACGCCGGCAGGCTCAACGTCGCCGACTATTTTCCGGCGTTGAAGAGGTTCGACTTGCAGGGAGTAAAACGACATGTAAGGGTGTCGTATAACAGGTTGCACCAAATATTCGATGACATTATTCAGAAGCGCTTGAAGGAGAGGGAAGACAATAGTGATGATGGCAACCATAGAAATGGAGATTTCTTGGACATTTTGCTTGATCATTGCCACCAAGAGGATGGCTCCGACTTCACTGTTGAAAGCATCAAGCCATTAATTCTGGTGAGTTTATAATTTTATATAATGACAAAAGTATTAATTCGATTTTCAAATTTTACACCAACTGTCAGTTTCATCTTCAATCTCTCTTTTTTTTGCGATCAATTTTATCTCTAGTGTTTCATGTTTTGGTCAATGTTATCTTTCAATTAACTTTTTTAAATGAGTTAAAATCATACTTTACACCAACTGTTGAAAGCATCAAGCCATTAATTCTGGTGAGTTTATAATTTTATATAATGACAAAAGTATTAATTTGATTCTCAAACTTTACACCAACTGTCAATTTCATCTTCAATCTCTCTTTTTTTTGCAATCAATTTTATCTCTCGTGTTTCATGTTTTGGTCAATGTTATCTTTCAATTAACTTTTTTAAATGAGTTAAAATCATACTTTATCTTACTTTTCAATGTGAGTTAAGATTTGAGGTTTTTTAATATTAATTTTATATTACCTCTCATTAGTCACATAAAATTTTTTGTTAATATTTGGTTAAAAAAAATATGAAACATTGGAGATGAAATTGGCTACAAAAAAATTAGAAATAAAATTTACAGTTGATGTAAAATTTGTGGATCAAATGAGTGTTTTTACCTTATATAATTATATATCATAAATTTAGAGTTCAATGTTATTACATGAAAATGCACAGTGGCCTTAATTAGCTAATTAAATATGGAGTATGAGGAAAAAAATATAAAAAAAAGCGAGTACAACTAGAACCAATTTGATCCTTTATAGTACTTTAGGGATGTAATGTGAGTACAACTTTCTCTCTCTATTTGTTCATTTCTCTTTCAGCACTACACTATATAGTGCGCTATAAAGAATCCAAATTAAAACAAGCTAGAACACTTGGGAATGCAGTGGATCATGGTTGTAGATCCTAATCCTTTAATTATAGGGTAAATTACACTTTGGTACCCTGTGGTTTGACCCTATTTCACTTTGGTACCCTGTGGTTTGAAACTTGACACTTTGGTACCCTGTGGTATTCTCCATTAACACTTTGGTACCCTTTGGAGCTATTTTATAATTTTAACCATAATAAATTTTACAAAAACTACATATTGACCCCAAAAAAATTTTAAATTTTTCATTTTAGTCCCTATATAATATGTATCCAGGGACCTATTTGTAATTTTTTGAAAATTTTTTGGAGTCAATATGTAATTTTTGCAAAATTTGTTATGGTTAAAATTACAAAATAGCTCCAAAGGGTACCAAAGTGTCAAGTTTCAAACCACAGGGTACCAAAGTGAAATAGGGTCAAACCACAGGGTACCAAAGTGTAATTTACCCTTAATTATATATTGAATTCAATTAATAATATAGGTTAAAATGTAATTTTGGTCAAACCATGAGGTAAATTTCACTATGATCTTAAAATTATAGTAGCACTTTAGCTCCATATCATAATGATCCTGGAGGATATTAGAGTTTTGTTGGTTTCCCAAACACACCCTTAATATGCATAGTTACCTTAATTAGCTAATTAAACATGGAGTAGTATGAGTTAAAAATAGCGAGTACAAACTAAAGTAGAGTACTTGGGAGTGCATCATGGCTGTGGATCCAGCCTTAATTATATATTGGCCAAAGTCCTATTTTGGTCCCCAAGATATGCTTAGTGTTCCAAATTGGTCCCCCAGTTATTTTTTGTTTCGTATTGGTCCCCCAGTTATGCAAAATTTGACAAAGTTGGTCCCTCTAACAATTTCCATCCATTTTTCCGTTGAAAAAAAGACAAAATTGATTTTTAACTCCTAAAAGTTTCAATTTTTTGCATCAATGATCTTTTTCTCTATAATAGAACCAGAATGTAAGAAAGAAGAAATACATGGGGATTTTAGTTTATTTTACACTCAAAACACAATCTCCTCTCTCTCTCTCTTTGTGGACGCTCTCTCTCTCTCTCTCTCTCTCTCTCTGGACGTGTTTGGTTGGGTGAATAGCAGTAGTAACAGCAACGGCAACGATCACATTGTTTTTATGGTTCAGGTAGGCGACGACAGCGTGTGGCCGGAAATGGTGGGGCTGGAGAAGAGGTTAATCAGGAAGACCTTGTCGTCATCAGGAGCAACGGCGACGGCACCGTTGATATTGTGGTTGTGTAAAATAAACAACAATATGGAACGAGACAGACCCTAATACATTTCAAAGTGAAAGTGAGACTATATCTGTGATCTTAGAAATTCTAAGTTTTTTACCCATTTTTTTCCCAATGCCAGTGAAATTGTTCGACAAATTACGACTTAAAATTATCAAGATACGCAGAAACACTACTCAAATCTGTGTAAGCACTTCACTTTTCAATTCATTTTGTTCTATTCAGAGAATCAAAACAAGGCCAAAGACGTTTCCTATCTCACAGATTCACTTCACAAGTTATAGAAGTAGGAAAAAGAAAGAAATAGATACCAGCTGAGATATAGCTTTAGGGAAGAGGTGGTGGTGGTGAGTAAAGGAATCGGAGAGAGAGAGGAGGTTGTGTTTTTTTGTGTAAAACAAACTAAAACTCCCAGGTATTTCTTCTTTCTTACATTTTGGTTCTATTATAGAGAAAAAAAATCCTTGATGCAAAAAATTTAAACTTTTAGGAGTTAAAAATCGATTTTGTCTTTTTTTTTTTAACGGAAAAATGGATGGAAACTGTTAGAGGGACTAACTTTGTCAAATTTTGCATAACTGGGAGACCAATTTGGAACACTAAGCATAACTGGGGGACCAAAATAAGACTTTGACCTTATATATTTAATATAGGTTAAAATCTCATTTTAATTCAAACTTTTTTTTATTTCATTTTGGTATTCAAACTTTTATATTTGTTCTATTGTAGTTTCCATGATTTCGTTAGTTTCTTCTATTATTTATATCTTGCACAATCAAGATGAATCATTTTTCTCTTAAAAAAAAAATATTTTCATTCTTGATCACAAATTTAAAAAATGGTCCATCTCAATTGACGAAATAACATTTTGGAGACTAAAATAAAATAAATGTAAAAGTTTGAGAATCAAAATGAAATGAAAATAATTTTAGGATCAAAATGATCTATCTCAATTTTCAACCATGTAGGTTAGAAATAATGACAAAAATCATATAAAGTCACATTTTGAGGATCAAAATAAAATAAATATAAAAATTTGAAGATCAAACTGAAACCAAAAAATAAATTTAAGATCAATATAAAGCTTATTTAAGAGTTTGGGGACGATAACAAGTATTTGACCATTAATACAATACGTAGGTGTCTGTAAAGATTGTAATCTTATTTGTTAAGATTTGGGATATCTTGGGTAATTTTTTATGTGACTTGTATTTCAGTTAGTTACCATATATTTTGAGGTAGAATCTTGGTGGCTAAGGATCTAAGCACTTTGGCCTATTGGGCTTAGGTTAAGTAATCCTTGGGGATCTAGGGTTGAGATGCCTATAAATAGACTATTAGTTAGCTGAGAATTGATAAGTACTACATCACAAGATATTTCAGGAGAGACTCTTAGGGATACTCGGTTAGAGTTGATAGAGTAGAGATATGGGTGATGTATGACATGAGAGGTGATTCATTTATCAGGTTATTGTAAACTCATATTCTTTATAGTGAAGTTCCTTGTTCTTGGATGGATGTAGGTCACGCTGACCGAACCACGGTAAATTGCTTGTGTTCATCTATTCTTCTCTATATTCCGCATTCTCATATACTTGTTTGATCTATAAATGTTGTTGGGAGATACTTTGAATCCTAACAAGTGGTATCAAAGCCAAATTTGAAGAAATTTCAAAGGGGGCTGTTTTGCGATTTGAACCAATGTTCTTATTTTATTCAATTAAATTGGAAAGGGGCTATTTTTGCAACTTGAACAAAAACACAAGGTGACTATTTTGGAATGTACTCCAAATTTCAAAGAGGCTATTCTTCGAATCAAGAACGCATCAGTGGGTACTGCACATAGACGAACTCGACGGCGGTTCTTGCTTTGGCTTGTTCGTGCTTGTTAGTCGACGGAGGTGCTGGGTTGCGAGGGAGATCGGCACGTTTCTGAAGGAGGTGTTCGCCGCTAGTGTTGATCAACGATCGACGATGAGTGGTGGCAGTTTTTCTTGGCAGATCTGACTGGGAGGTTGTGTGCTTCGTTTTCTCGCGACGGTGGTTGATTTCCGGCGTGGTTTGCGTCAGGGTTTTTTTTCTTCGCGTTTGTTGGTCGGAATCACTGAGTTGCTGCGATTTGGGGACGGTGGTCGTCCATGGTTGCGCCGATAGTGAGATTGGTAGTGGAATCACGGTTTCTTGGTGGCCATTTTGCGTTGCAGAGTGTACGGCTGACGGTTGTGAGTTCGTGTGGTGCATTTTCAGTCGACGGAGGTGGTTTGTGGTGGTTCCACACTGCGTTTCAGTCCTCGGTGGTGATTCGTTGGAATCGTGTGGTGTTTGTGTGTGTCGATCTTGCGAAAACGGTGGTGTTTCGCGGAGGGTATTCGACGGTTGGCGAGCGGTATTGTTTCACGGTGGTTTTTTGTGTGGAGTTCTTGGATAGTTCATAAATCGGGTTCGATGGGTTCGACGACAAAATATGAGGTTGAGAAGTTCGATAGAGGAAACTTTAGTCTTTGGAAGATGAGAATGCAATCGGCATTGGTTCTTCAGGACTTATGGCAGGCAATAGAAGAAAAGTATATCGATTCGGTGAAGGAAGAACAGAGGAAGGCACTTGGGAAGAAGACGTTGAGTGCGATATTCATGAGTGTTACAGACAGTGTTCAATGGGAGATTGCCGACGAGGAAACGGCGACACGGGCGTGGAGGAATTTAAGGATGAGTGAGGGCACCTTGTGTTTTTGAAGAAGAGGTTGTACAATTTAAGGATGAGTGAGGGCACACCAATTAAGTCTCACATGGACGAATTTAATTCGATAATTATGGATCTGAAGAATGTAGAGGTGAAGATTGACGACGAGGATCAGGCTCTTATTGTGCTATGTACACTACCGCCATCCTATGAGACCTTTGTGGATTCGATGTTATATGGGCGAGATAAAATTTCACTAGATGACATTAGCGGTGCGTTAAAGTCAAAGGAGTTGAAGAGGAACCTTCCAAGTGATCGAACAGAGGGAGTGGGATTGGTGTCAAGGGGAATAATGCAGGGGAAGGACTCACGTAAGTCCAATGGGCGATTGAGGTCGAAATCAAGGGCGAAGAAAGCAAGTTGTTTCAAGTGTGGCGAGCGAGGTCACTTTAAGAAGGATTGTCCTAAGTTGAAGGGAAATAAGGGAGATTCGTCGGATGATAAGAATTCACGAACGTTGTTGTTAATACTTATAGTACTTATGGTAATGTCGAATGTGTAGGATAGATGTGGTCTGTGATTGGCCATCATGGATCAGACTCTTAGGTTCTTGATACGGGTGCGACTTTTCATATCTGTCCACACAGGAGATGGTTTTCTTCGTATAACCATATGAGTGGAACGATCTATCTTGGAAACGGTATTCCATTGGCGATAGAGGGGATCGGTCACATCAAAATCAGGATGTTCAACAGGGTTGTGAGAAGTATTGAGTGTTGGCATGTTCCTCGTATGAGGAGGAATCTTATTTCAATATCAACATTGGATGATCAAGGGTTCAAGTTTCACACCGAAGGTGGAACTCTTAAAATTGGAAAGGGCTCGATGACACTGATGAAAGGGAAGCTAAGCGTCATGCTATATTATCTTCAGGGGACCATAATTGGGGGTGAGGCGTTTCCAACATTTATCAAGTGGAAGGCAAAGGTAGAGAAACAGACAAGAAGGAAAGTGAGTTGCCTTAGGACTGATAATGTGTTGGAATACTACAACAAGGAGTTCAATGAATTTTGCAACAGGGAAGGCATTGTGAGACACTGCAAGTGCACAGGAGCGCCACGGCAGACTGGTGTTGCCGAACGGATGAACAGGATGCTCTATGATAGAGCACGGAGCATGCTCTCACATGCAGGTGTGAGCAAGGACTTTTGGGCTGAGGCGATCAATACTGCTTGTTATTTGGTAAATAGATCGCCATCCATGGCAATCGGGAATAAAACTTCTTTCGAGGTATAGTCTGGATCGTCTACTGATTACAAGCACTTGAAAGTGTTTGGGTGCCCAGCGTATGCTCAAGTGAATGATGGCAAGTTTGAGCAGAGGGCAAGAAGGTGCATATTTCTAGGATATGCAATTGAAGTGAGTGGATACATGTTGTGGTGCATGGATCCTAAGTCTTCAGGGATATTGATCAGCAGGGATGTAACTTTCATTGAGTCTCTTTCGTTGGACAAGCGAGAGGGGAAGGCGATAGCCAAGTTAGATCTCAGTGTGGGGGACCAAATAGAGCTAGTGATTGATAACGCTCCGACCTTTCAGCCCAATACCACTGAAGGGGAGTAGGTGCGAGACCTTTCTCATAACACTGAGGTCTCAGAGGCACGGGAACAAATCAGTGAGGATTTTGGAGAGGCAAGGAAGATTGCTTCTCATTTCAGGCTATCAAGGGATTTTCTACCGAAGTCAGCAAGGGAGTTGGAGCAAGTATCAAGGGTTACATACTTGAGTGTTGTGGATAGTGTTATGGATGCCATGGTAAAGGGTACGACGAAGGTTGGTTTAACCTTTGATAAGGCTAGCTCTGGGAGACCGCCCTCTGGGCGATCGGTAGTTGGCTTGGGCAGTACCAGGTGATACTAGGATGCTCCGGGGCGGGCAGCAAGGCAAGGAAGTGTACGTGTTGAAGAAGGGAGTTCAAGTCTAGGGGAAGATTTGTAGTCTTCTAGGAGACTTGTATGAGAATTCAAGTCAAGTGGAAGATTTGTAAAGATTGTAATCTTATTTGTTAAGATTTGGGATATCTTGGATAATATTTTATGTGACTTGTATTTCAGTTAGTTACCATATATTTTGGGATAGAATCTTTATGGCTAAGGATCTAAGTACTTGGGCCTATTGGGCTTAGGTTAAGTAATCCTTGGGTATCTAGGGTTTGAGATGCCTATAAATAGACTAGTAGTTAGCTGAGGCTTGATTAGTAGTACATCACAAAATATTTCAGGAGAGACACTTAGGGATACTCGGTTAGAGTTGATAGAGTAGAGATATGGGTGAGGTATGACACGAGAGGTGATTCATTCATCAGTTTATTGTAAACTCATATTCTTTATAGTGAAGTTCCTTGTTCTTGGGTGAATGTAGGTCACACTGACCGAACTACGGTAAATTACTTGTGTTCATCTATTCTTCTCTATATTCCGCATTCTCATATACTTGTTTGATCTATAAATATTATTGGGAGATACTCTGAATCCTAACGGTGTCAAACCTTAAACTTGTATATATACTACATAGGTGTAAAAAATTATGTAAGCTACTGCCTAATCTGAACTAGTCGTATTTATAGGAATTGAACCTGATTAATTCGATAATTGATGATTTATTTAATGGGAAAGTAGAGAGTACACCAAATAGTTTCCACTTTGGAGGAGGCATCACTTGGGGATGCCACGCTTCTTATCACATGACACGTAGTAAGATACTTGTCGTGTTTGTAGTTGAATCATGTGGAGGTTGAGTAGTTCCTATCAAGCAATAATACTTTATTTTGACTTTTGAGGACATATTACAATGAATTTGTATAGTATTTATGTGATATACAGGTAAAAGTACACTTATTATCTTCAAAAATTTTTAATCAACTATATTTTCGAAGTAAGGGGTCAATTTCAATTATACTTTCAAAATTTTTTAAGTATACATGCAATTTTTTCCTTTTTTATCACCTGTATCTCAAATATTTTCTTTTTTTTTTCAATTGTACCCTAAAATTGCAGGGTATTTGGAGGTATAATTGACTCAAATGTGAAATATTGGGAGTACAATTGACAAAAAAAAACTTTGAGGATATAACTGAAACTAACCTCATAGTTTGAGAGTGCAATTGACTCAAAAGAAACTTTAAAGATATAACTGAAAATGATCATATATTTTAGGCCTTAAAGATACCAACAGTACTACATTTGTCTGATATATATATATTTATAACTTTCAAAATATAAAATTATTTTTTTATAACATGATAAATAAAAGAAATCATAGCAGCTATAATATGTTATGGATAAATATTAATTTTGTAAGTTATCATTAAAATTTATAAATTTTTAACTATCTATATATATAAAAATATATACTTTATTATATTATATAATTTTAAGAATTTAACATATTAAACATCTATATTTTTGTTGTGTCTCGTATTCGTATCACTGTAAGTACTTCATAGTTCTTTTTTTTAGGGACTCGTTGCTTTCTCTAGCCCTTAAGCCTTTTTTTTATTGATGGTAAGATATTTAAATTGTTATTCTATTTTAAGTAAAAAACTCAAATATCAAATTTTAAAATATTATTTACTTTTCCTTAATATATGTATTCAATATTTTGTATGTTTATTATAATATATATTTTTAAAATAATTATATTTATATTTTTAAGTTCTTTCTTTCAAATAATTAATTACTATTTAATGACAATTATTTATGATAAAATATTATTTGATATTATAAATAATATTATAATCTAATATATTTTAAGAGATAAAAATTTTAAATTTTCAAAACATGAAATTTATAACTTTAGTAGATTGTTTGTCTATTGCTTAATGCTATTGAATCATATCAATGAGTACCATTACGTCACATTTTATTATATGTATATCCTATATAACCAATTATATCTTAGATTAATCCATCTATACTATATTATATGTCTGAAGAGTCTTCTGATAGTCGGTCATTTAAAACTATAGTATAAAATAAATTATAAATATTTTAAATTTTTGCATATATATTTGCGTGCCCATTAGGACACGCAAAGCCCTCTAGTATTATATATGCTAAAAAGAAAAACTTACCAACTTCTAAAGTGTGGTGGCGTTTCCAATAATGAATTGTGATTTGCGACTTGTGAATTACCTTGAATATTAAATTCATAATTAAAAGGGTATTTTGAGAATATTTAAAAGAAAACATTTTAAATTTTTTCTGCAACAATATAACTCTGAAATTTTTATGTGATATATTGATTTTTTTTGTTAAGTGACATTATTGAATTAATATTAAGTTTTTTTAAAAAATTAATTTTATATCAAAATGTCAAATTTAATCTATTGTAAAAAAAGCATATTAGATTTCTTAAATAAAAATTAATGTTAAAAATATCATTTGAGTTTAGAGATCAATTATCTCGCCAATAATGTAGATGATATACAAGTAACATAGGAGTTAGGAAATAGGATAATAGATGTTACACATATAGGCCAGAAATCTCTCATGGCTTGCAAGAATTGGGAAATCAAACATCTCATCATGTTTTTATTTTTTAATTATGAATTATTTTATCTATCCGTGTAATGGTTTAAACGAAGAAGATCAATCTCATTTGAGCTAGGAGTCAATAGTTAAAGTCATCCCAATAATATTAATTTTAGGATTCAAACTTAAATTTTTTAACCTGAAATACAAATTGTTTACCGTTACACCATATATTTGTTGGTCAAACCTCTAAAGCTTGACATAAGAAAGAATCTATGCATCTATTAGGATGTGTGTCCTTATATTAGGTGTAAAGATGTTGGAACGTGTTTGGTATTTTCCTTTCACTTAGGGGTATTAGCATACTGAACATAGGTTAGTGTTTTGTTTCCTTATAATCTTTTTCCTGTCGTCTTAGTTTTGTTCCTCTTGCATAGTTTTTTGTTTTGAAAAAAAAATAGTGTAGCCCATTAATAATTTTATTATGAGAAAACTTATTATTTAATTTTTAAATTTACACAGTGTCAATTAATTAATTCTTGAATAATTAAAATATTCTATTTTTAGTCTTCAAATTATTGCAATTGTCAATGATTTAGTCTCTAAATTGAATTCAAGGATCAGAAAGTAATAATTTAATAGAAATTCAAGAATCAAATAGTATTAATTTAATACAAATTTAAAGATAAAAAAGTATAAGATTAGTTCAAATCAGAGATAAAATCGTCACTAGGGACTCAATAATTGATAATTGAAATATTTCAAGTACCAAATCATATATTTTGATTATTCAAAGACCGATTAGTTTACTAATAAAAATTTAGAGATCAAATAGTAATTTTTCTATTTTTTTTTGTTGAACTAGCATAGTCATTAATTACTAAAGTAATGAATGCTTCATCAAATAAGAGGACTTTTAATTGTTTTTTCTCTTTTGTAAATTAATGTGAAAAATTCTATTAGGCAATCATAATATGATATCATCATATATTCAATTCTTTCAAAACTTTTTATATTGATCAATCAATTCAATTTCTTTTTATCCTAACATATATCTATATTTCTTATTCCTTATTACTAATCTTCAGGCCTATTAATTTTGTCCTATAATTTAGAGTAAGTTGACCTTGAAAAACTGATAGGTTTCTCAATTTAGAAACCAAAAAATAAAATTATGAGGTTTAGGCATCAAAAGATGTAATTATAATAAATTTAGTCTTCTATTAATTATATTAATTAAAATTCAATTAAAAATTTTGATGTTTCTCAAAATTTTTAACATTATACTTAGTAATTAAGGTTAAAAAATTATATTAATTATTGACTTTGAATTAACATCTAAACAAAACGACTCAATGGATTGTAATTGCATTTTTTAGACACTAAATTTTATAATTTTAGTTTTTAAAATAAATTATCATCTTGTAGGATCTATTCATTGCGGGAAGTGACACATCAGGATCAACCACAGAGTGGGCAATGGCAGAACTTGTTAAAAACCCAGAGATAATGCAAAAAGCAAGAAATGAAGTGAACCAAGTGATAGGGTTAGGGCCTAACAATATAGGCCTTCTCACGGAATCACACATCCCTCATCTTCCTTACATTCAAGCAATAGTCAAAGAGACCCTAAGGCTTCACCCACCAGTGCCTCTTCTCTTGCCTTACATTGCAGAAAATGATGTCAATGTGTGTGGCTACACTATCTACAAAGGGGACCAAGTTTTGATAAATGCATGGTCTATTGGAAGAAACCCTAGTTTTTGGGACAAACCCACATCTTTTTTGCCAGAGAGGTTTGTGGGGTTGTCTACCCCAGATTTTAAAGGTAGGGACTTTGAGTACTTGCCTTTTGGTGCTGGGAGGAGAATATGCCCTGGATTGCCATTGGCTAATAGGATGATTAGCTTAATGGTGGCCACTTTAGTGCATTCCTTTGAGTGGGAGCTTCCCAAGGGTGTGACTCCTGAAAGTATGGACATGAGAGAGCAGAATGGGATCACATTGAAGAAAGCCGTTCCTCTTTGTGTTGTTCCAAAATCAGTGTGAGTTATATATAAAGTCACATATGCTTTTATATGGATGCGTGAGATGTTTAGGTTAAATGTGTGTGTAGAAATGGAATTTGGGAGCTCAGCATAAGTCCTTTTCATATTTGCTTTATTTTTATTTTTTTGTTAATCTTATGTCTTATGAGGAAATAAAAGGTTTTGTTGTAAAACCAAGAGTACACAATACATGTAAGAACAAAGAGAGATGTATGAAGTGATATCTTTGTTCACTATTTGTAAGTACGGAGTTAGGGGCCAGTGGGAGCCATGCCCCCTCCAAAAAAATTTGTGTTTTATATATGTTTACTTATCTTATTAATAATTTTCTATTCTTAGCTTAGTGGTGGCCCCTTGAATTTTATTTTGGAATCCAAATGGTCGTGATTAAGATATATAATGTAAAATTGATAGAAAAAGAAATTCAAATCCTAACTCATATTGAAAACAAGATACAGTTTGTCGTTCATTTATTAAAAGAAATCAGTTAAAAAAACAAAATTGACCAAAATGTAAAATATTGAGGATGAAATTGACAATAAAAAAAATTATCAAGAAATTAACAATTGATGTAAAATTTAGAGACGAAATTAATGCTCTTGCCTTTTAATTATAATCTTCATTAAATGTTTATATATAATATATAAAATATATATAAATATAATATAAAATATAATAACTCCCTTTTTTAAAAAAAAAGGGTAAATTACACTTTGGTACCCTATGGTTTGACCCGATTTCACTTTGGTACCCTGTGGTTTGAAATCTGACACTTTGGTACCCTGTGGTATTCTCCATTAACACTTTGGTACCCTTTGGAGCTATTTTGTAATTTTAACTATAACAAATTTAGCAAAAATTACATATTGACCCCAAAATTTTTTAAAGTTTTCATTTTAGTCCCTAGATAATATGTATTTAGGGACCTATTTATAAATTTTTGAAAATTTTTTGGGGTCAATATGTAATTTTTGCAAAATTTGTTATGGTTAAATTACAAAATAGCTCCAAAGGGTACCAAAGTGTTAATGGAGAATACCACAGCGTACCAAAGTGTCAAGTTTCAAACCACAGGGTACCAAAGTGAAATAGGGTCAAACCACAGGGAACCAAAGTGTAATTTACACAAAAAAAATTCCCCCCCCCCCCCTATAAGATTTTTCTGCCTCTGTCCCTGTGTGTTGTGCTATATAGATCTCCTATTTATAGGATATTAATCGTGAACACCATATTTTATTTTATCCGAATTTGTATAAAAAATAAAGGGTAAAATGCACTTTGGTACCCTGTGGTTAGGACTTAGGATCGGTTACACTTTGGTATCCTGAAAGACAAAATTTGGCATTCGACTACTATGAGGTTTGCGCCGTTAGCACTTTGGTACCCTGTGGTTATTTTTTGTTAAGATATAACAAAAAGTGCTGACGTAACTAAATCTTTGCAGTCGATTTCTACATTTGATCCATTAGTTTCTATTGCAGCTTAAACCATATTCATTCCTCAACAAAATTTCTTTTACGTGTTTAGGTCCTCTTCCTTTGGTAAAACAGATCAAAACACAACAAACTAAAAGAATTGGGGGAGTTTTCTGCAATTTCATTCCAAGAACTAGAGAGTTATATTATAAAAGAAATTGTAGAAAGATCGTTAGAGTTTTGATGAATCAAAATCTTCTCTTTCTCATAAAATTTCTCTCAACCAAGTCCTTAATTAAGCACAGATTGAACTCAAGTGTTTGTCATTCTTATCAGATTGGTCCTTGGAACACAAAAAGTAACTATGTATCTCTATTATTTGATTTATCTTCCATTTAAGGTCTAGAAACTTTTATATTTTTCAAAATAGTCTTTGGGGCACATTATAATAAGATTGATTTTCTACAATATATGATCATAATTAATTTAATCATTTTTTAAATATACCAAATGAAATTAAATCACAAATATTATACTTACTAATAAATTTAAGTTAATATTTTACAAAAATAATTATATTTATTGTAATTATGTATTTTAAAGATAAAATATTATAGTTAGATCATCATATTTTGCTATCATAACTTACTAAATAACTTGCATGAAAAATTATAATTTTATTATAATTTAACAAAAAATAAATATTTTAGTAATTTATTAAATTATTTAGTGAAACTAAATATAAATTATTTAATTTATAAATTAATTAATGGGAATATTCTTCAATTTTGGCCAAAAAAAATATATTCTTCAAATTATTAAAATTTATTTTCAAAATTTCATTTAAGTAGTTGTATTTGAATATGGGTAAGACTAAATTGCATTTATTTTTCAGATTTAGGACTGATATGTAATTATCTCCTTTTTTCTATTTTCCAAAATTACATTTTGACCCCAAAAAGTTTTTGTAATTTTTATTTTAGTCCTCAAATATCATGATCTAGGGAGTTTTTTGTAAAATTTGAAACTATTTGGGGGCATTCTGCAATTTTTTTAAAAACTTTGTAAAGTTTATCTTTCCACTGTCGAAACACACAGTTTTAGGACTAAACTGCATTTATTTTCCAAATTTAGGACTAATCTGTAATTTTATTCTTCTTACAATTTCAAAATTACATTTTGAACCCAAAAAGTTGTTATAATTTTCATTTTTGTCCTCAAATATTATGATCTAAGGACATTTTTTTAAATTTTGAAACTCTTTGGGGGCATTTTGTAATATTTGCAAAAGTACTAACAATTTTTCGTTAAGTCTTGACGAAAAATAATCACAAGGTACCAAAGTGCTAATGGCGCAAACCTCAGGGTAGTCGAGTGTCAAATTTTGTCTTCCATAGTACCAAAGTGCATTTTACCCAAAAATAAATAGGGTAAAATATAGGAAAGGTACCTGTGGTTTGGCCTAATCTCACTTTTATGACGTGTGGTTTCAAAAGTTGCACATTAGATACCTGTGTGTTTCGCCGTTAAACAGAAGCAGTACTTGTGTTATTTTCCGTTAAATTTTTGACGGAAAAAGTAGTACTTGTGGTTTTAAAAGTTGCACATTAGGTACCTGTGGTTTTGCTGAAACTTGAACTACATATTAGCTGCATATTTTGAACATTAAACGATGAAACCCAACACTCTCTTCATCTTCATCATCATCTTCTTCCCATAAACTCAACAAACCCTCATTTCTCATACGAATTTCAAATTCTACTCATCAAATTAAATCAGAAATCACACACACACACACACATATATATACATTAATCAGAAATCACCCGAATTATCATCTCCAAATTTCTTGGCGGATTTTGAAGCAATTTCAAAGATATAGGGTTTCTAATTTGATTTGATGAAATTAGGGTTGTTGAAATTGCAGATCGAAGAAGGTTTTTGTAATACCCCAAGGTACCATGTTAGACATTAGACTTAGCATTTGACTTAAAAGTAAATTGTGTAGTTAATCTAGAAGTCCTTATGAGCTTGTGGTTAAATTTTGAGAGCAACCTGACAAAAAAATTTTATTCGTGTTTCATTTTAATTTTATTATAAGACACTTTTGAGTAAGAAATAATAAATTATAGATATAATATTTTTGAAAGGAAAATATATATTTGGAACCTACTATTTTCAATGAATCCAACAATATAATTTTTTTCAAAAATCTCTATTTCTAGAACTTTTGAGTTTTAGGGACTGTTTTGAAAGAATTTAAATGTTTATGGGCAATACTATGGATCTAGCCTCTTTCTCCTTGCATGAGAATTACTTTTTTGCCCCCCCAAATTTGGCCAAAATAGCAAAACAACCCTTTCTTTAACGGAAAATTACACAAGTACTGCTTCTGTTTAACGGCGAAACACAAAGGTACCTTATGTGCAACTTTTGAAACCACACATCATAAAAGTGAGATTAGGCCAAACCACAGGTACCTTTCCTGTATTTTACCCAAATAAATAATGATCATTGGTAGTGCCCATTCATATTTCATAAATAGAAGTGTTTTAGGGGTTTTGTTAAATCCTATAAGAGTTATGTTGTTGAAACTCCCATTGTATAATTATAATCTCAAAAAAGAATGTGATCTACCTATCCCTCAAAACCCATACTTTCATCTTCATCTTAATTACTATATTTTCAAACAATTTTTAAGATATTATTTGAAATATGAAAAACCCAAAAGATTTTATTAAACTCGACATATTTGATGGAACAAACTTCACTCATTATTAGAAAGACAAGATGGTATTCTTGTTGATTGCATTAAATCCTATAAGACAACTGATATGCCACACCCTACACTAGAAGATCGATTCTGATGAAATGAAGACTGAGAGGAAGAAATATGAAGATGATGAGTTGCTCAGTGACAAGCACATTCTGAACACTCATTGATCATTTATATGAGTGCATTGATGAAGCATCAATGGTCATGACAACGAATCTCACACCAAATAGCATGTTTGCACACCCAAAAAGTCAAAAAGTTGTCATTCGAGGTAATGATGTGATACACCACCACTAGACCGAGTGGAGCAATCTTACAATCCATAATTCGATCTCATACCTAAACCTCATAAACCTCCCTCCAAACCTAGTTACTTAAACTCAAAAGTCTTTAAAATTAAACCTGGGTATATTACTCTCATTCTAACGCATTTCCTCTATAGTTCTCCTTGAGAGATATATAATATATGACTTCGACATCGAAGCCAATCTACAGGGAACCTTTGTGTGAATAGTTCTTGCACATTCTTCAAACTTCCTCTCATGTTTTGCTCTTGATTACTCTCTCAAATCAAGTTAGTCTTGATACTAATTGGATTTGTTAAAAATCATTTATCCCATTTATTTTTTGGCCTTTTATGTGAAATGCAAAGTCAAGAAGAGTAAGCTCTCCCTCCACAAAAGTTGGTTTTGAGTTTTGACCATACATAGACCTTCTTTTGTGTTATATATTGGTTGGAATCTCGTGGAATGAAGAAAAAGAGCTTCCCGTACAATGTGTTTTCCTCTTTCCTTTAATTCAGTACTTCAATATTCTAACCAATAACAAAAAATAGAGTAAATTATACTTTGGTACCCTGTGGTTTGGTCATATTTCACTTTGGTACCCTGTGGTTTAAAAAATGACACTTTGGTACCATGTGGTATTCTTCATTAACACTTTGGTACCCTTTGGAGCTATTTTGTAATTTTGGTCATAACAAATTTTGCAAAAATTACATATTGATCCAAAAAAAATTCAGAAAATTACAAATAGGTCCCTGGATACATATTATCTAGCGACTAAAATGAAAAATTTAAAAAGATTTTGGGGTCAATATGTAATTTCTACAAAATTTTTTATAGTTAAAATTACAAAATAGCTCCAAAGGGTACCAAAGTGTTGATGAAGAATACCACAGGGCACCTAAGTGCCATTTTTTAAACTATAGGGTACCAAAATGAAATATGACCAAACTATAAGGTACCAAAGTGTAATTTACCAAAAACAAAATAAGTTTCTCATAGGGTACCAAAGTGTAATTTGTTTTTTGTTTTTTTATAAATCCTCCTCTTCCTTTTGGAACAATCCTTGAAATTTTTAGTGGAGGCTAAGGTACATGGATGCTGAATATAGATCCCCTCCCATTAAGGTTTGATTAAAGTCCTCGGAAATTTCAGTTTCCCATCTCCCTATAGCATTAATATAAGGGTAAATTACACTTTGGTACCCTGTGGTTTGGTTCTATTTCACTTTGGTACCTTGTGGTTTGAAACTTGACACTTTGGTACCCTAAGGTTTTAACAGTTAACACATTGGTACCCTCAATTATTTTTCTGTCAAATTTTAACAGAATTCTCCACCTGCCTCTCACTTGCCACATCTAAACTCATTTTATTCCAACATTAAATCTAATGAAAGATCAATGATCTGAATATTGTTGCAAATAACATTTTGAATTTCATCACTTTCACCACCAAAATTCCTCAGAAATTCGAAATTGGAACCAAAGAATTAATTACAGAGATCAATGTGCAGATAACATTTTTCACTTCATTGATTCAGGATTATGGTTCCTCTCACAATCTTACTGTTGTTGTTGTTCTTCTTTTTATTCATAAACCCTACCTTCGAATCTAAGGTCTCAATCTCCGTTTCCCCCACCGTCCTTTCCAGAACCGGCGACTCCGTCGAAATCGAATGGTCCGGCATCGATTCGCCCTCCGATCTTGACTGGCTCGGTATATACTCGCCTCCGAGCTCTCACAACCACCATTTCATCGGTTACGTCAACCTTCGATCTAATTACAGCTTCCGATCTTGACTGGCTCGGTTACGTCTTCCTCTCTCGATCACCGACATGGCGTTCCGGATCTGGTAACATCTCAATCCCTATCGTCAACCTCCGATCTAATTACAGCTTCCGCATCTTCCGATGGACTCGTTCGGAGATCAACCCGAAGCACATGGACCACGATTCTTTCATTAGGTTTAATGTTGGAATAAAATGAGTTTAGTGGTGGAATATTATGTTAAAATTTGATAGAAAAATAATTGAGGGTACCAATGTGTTAACTGTCATAACCTCAGGGTACCAAAGTGTCAAGTTTCAAATCACAGGGTACCAAAGTGAAATAGGGTCAAACCACAGGGTACCAAAGTGTAATTTACCCTTAATATAATATGGATAGTGGCAGTAAACAAAATATAAGACCAATTTAGCTTTAATATTGTATGCTTAATCAAACGGAAAATTAACATAATTTAGGGAAATGAACTATAATTTGTGTTAAAATGACATTTTCTAATTCCTTAACATGCTAACTTGCAACCGTCTTGTATAAGCTCAATAAGCACACAAACTTGGCAAGCTCTAAATATCTCAATTAATTAAATAATTAATATTCATTTGATAAGTTTTGAGAAATCTACTATTTAGTCTCTAAATCTATTATACAATTTGGTCACCGTCTTTCAACTGATTTTATACTTTTTAGTAGTTGAATCTATACTAAATTAATATTTTTAATGTCTGAATTTATATTGAATTTGTATTTTTTTAATTTCTAAGGACTAAATTATTGACAATATAATTACAATAATTTAAAAATTAAATAGTATATTTTGATTATTTAAGAATTATAATTAGTTAACTTGATTCATCTTGAGACGTTAATGTGACCCTTCAACTTCAACAAATGTAGTGTAGTTATATAAAAAAGAAAAAAGTAAAATGCATTTTGGTACCCTGAGGTTTGCACCGTTTGCACTTTGGTACCCTGTGGTTATTTTTTGTCAAGATTTAACAAAAAGCAATGATGTGGCTCAATCTTAACCGTTGATTTCTACTACATCATACCCGTTAGTTTCTATTACAGCTTAAATCATGTTTCACTCCTCAACAAGATTTCTTTTGTGCGTTTAGCCCCCTCTCTTTGGTAAAATGAATCAAAACACAACAAACTTAAAGATAAAATGTTATAGTTAGATCATTATATTTTATCATAACCTACTGAAGAACTTGTATGAAAAAATTATAGTTTTATTATAATTTCATAAAAAAAATAAATATTTTAGTAATTTATTAAATTATTTAGTGAAACTAAATATTAATTATTTAGTATGTCAATTAATTAATGGGCATATTCTTCAAATTATTCAAGTTTACTTTCAAAATTTCATTTAAGTAGTTGTATTTGAATATGGCTAGGACTAAATTGTATTTATTTTCCAGATTTAGGACTGAAATGTAATTATCACCTTTTTTATATTTTCCAAAATTACATTTTGACCCCAAAAAGTTTTTGTAATTTTTATTTTAGTCTTCAAATATCATGATCTAGGGACTTTTTTTGTAAATTTTGAAACTATTTGGGGGCATTATGTAATTTTTGCAAAAATTTTGTAAAGTTTTTTTTTCTCACCATCGAACCACACAGTTTTGGGACTAAACTGCATTTTTTTTTTCAAATTTAGGACTAACCTATAATTTTATTCTTTATCCAATATTTTTGATAATTACATTTTGACCCCAAAATTTGGTTATAATTTTCATTTTAGTCCTCAAATATTATGATCTTGGGACTTTTTGAAAATTTTGAAACTATTTAGGGGCATTTTGTAATTTCTGCAAAAGTGTTAACAATTTTCCGTTAAATCTTGACGAAAAATAACCACAGGGAACCAAAGTGATAACGGCGCAAACCTCAAAGTACCAAAGTGTAGTGTAGTAAAAATGGACTATCACATACATACAGAATAATTGGTCAGTCCTACTTCCAAATCCAATTCACTGTGGAAAACCACTTGATTTCTAAATGATTAAATGTTTTCTACATTAACTCTTTCATTGAAAATATTAAATTTCTTTTTAATTCTTTGATGTTGTAATATTTGATATTGACCGACACTTTAAATTAGATATTGCTATTTACTTATTTAGCACTATAGCTTTGGTAGCATACTGATACTGGAGGATATTGGATTTGGTAGCATACTGATACTGGAGGATATTGGAAGGGTAGTATTGCCCCCCAAATGCACCTTAATTAATCCGAATGTAAAAAATTGACTATTCATAAAATCTAAATATATGTAAAAGTATATCATATTTTACCCATATTTTATCCTTGGTGATCATCCCCCAAACACCAAACTTGTTTTCATCCCAAAATATTACACAACTTGGGTATAGAAGTCTAGATGCATATATTACTCCCAGTCCCAAATATGCTTCCACAACATTTTTTTTCATTCTTATTTGCATCACATAACTAAGGGTCAAAGGATCATTTTGGTCCTAAATGTGTGCCGTGATGTTTATTTTGGTCCTTTATATTTTAAAAGATTCATATTGGTCGTCTTAAAAGTTAAAATGTTTTAATTCAAAACTATTGAATATGGTCATATTTTTCTCGTTTCAAGTTTGAATGTGAGGAGTCCATAGCTCCGCATTGTTTTTGAAGAGTACTTTTTCTATCCAGCTAGAGATGTTAGCAAACGAGACCATTTTATGGTGAAACAAGCAAAAAAGTTCATATCTCTTTTATTGCAATTTCGAATGCAATGAATTCAAAATTACGAATTACTCTTAACAAATTTTTTTTCACATAGTTGGAATCTTCAATAGAGGAGATCAAATCGGGTTTGAAAGTAGGGTTGGGACCAAAAAGTAAAAAAAAAAAAGGGAAAATTGGTTCTAGACTTACTTTTGAGTCTAATTTGACCTCATTTGCTAACGAACCCAATTGGACAAGAAAAAAGACTCGTTAAGAAAAACCTATAGCTCCAAACTCGTCACATTCAAATTTGAAACGAGATAGATATGACCACTTTAGCTTGTTTGACCATGAGACGACCAACATATTTTCGGGATCCAATTTGACCTAAATACCTCACATTTTGGCGTTCGCCTTCTTGACCTTCGAGCCAGGCCTGTTTAGCCCCCGCGTGTATCGAGGCGACCCCCAAGTCGGTCAAGGGCCTTTCTGCTTTCTTTGGGACGTCCTCTGACTTAGTCAAACCCATGACGCGCTCGTGACTGGCGGTCGTCTCACCTACCAATCCCAGTATGCCCACAACGGCCACATCCCGTATTTCTCGAGCTCTCACTCCCACCATCTTTGGAAAATCGTGGGACTAAATGTGGGAGGCCTCCTCTATCCCCCACTCTCTCTCACTACTCTATAAATACCCTTGATGAACGCCATGTAAATGTTAGCTTCTCTATCAACTCAGAACTCTCTTTGCTCTCACCAAAAACTCATTCTGACTTAGGCGTCGGAGTGTTCTTCGCAGGGCCCCCATGTGAAGTCTTTTGCAGGTCACTTTACTTCACTTATTGAGCAGCCCTCTGATCGAACTAGGTAAGCTTGTTCATTATTTAGTTTATCAGACTTCATTTTCTAATGACTTCAACCGGATAAAGAAAATACTATTCGAGAGTAACACGTAGCTCTGATGAGCTCGTAACATTCGAACATAAAACGAGAGGAAAATGACCACATTGAATAGTTTGGGACTAAAATGAAATATTTTGTCAATATATAGAATCAATATGAATCTTTAGAAACATAAAGGACCAAAATGAACATAAAGAAATATATTAAGGACCAAAATGACTCTTTGACCCATAACTAAGTGAAAATATAGCCCTCTATCTGTTGGGAATTAAAAATAATAATATATTGTTACTGGAAGCATGAATCTGTTGCATCATATTTGAATTTTAGAGATTTAGTTTGTTTTTGAATTAGTCATATATATGAGTTAACTAGTGGGTACATGATTTTAGAGAAAAGTAGTTACTTTATTTTATTTATCTTTTATTTAATTATGTGTATTTCCTCTATAAAAGGAATCTGATTTGTACCTATCATTATGGAGAATGAAGCAAAGTTCATAAGAACAAAGAAAAAAAAAGTTTATGAGAGCATCCATGTTTCTTCTCTCCAAAAAATTCCTAACAGTGGTATCAGAGCTTTAGATCTTGAGAGCTTGTGAGGTAGAGTAGCACATCTCTCACATATTGAAATGATGTTGCTACAAAGAATTTTGTTAGTGGGAGGATCGAATCCTCACCATTACTTCATAGATTTGAGATTTGTGTTGAATAATTGCAAGAGCTCGATGAAAGAATTGGTTCGAAGAAGATGAGCAAGTGAGCGTTGCACAAGAAGGGAGAAAAGAAGAAGTGAATCTTTTGTGAGAAGCTTACAAGATTTGATCATTTTTGGAGAGATGGTGCTCCAATGAGTTAATGATGAGAAAGTGCATTATTGAAGTTTCGAAGAAATGATCCATCAACAAGTTGAAGATTTATTGATTAAACTGAATTTTCTTGTGAAGAAATTTCAGTTTAAGGGAGGAATTGTTGGGAATTAAAGATAATAATAATATATTGTTACTGGAAGCATGAATCTGTTGCATCATATTTGAATTTTAGAGATTTAATTTGTTTTTGAATTAGTCATATATATGAGTTAACTAGTGGGTACATGATTTTAGGGAAAAGTAGTTACTTTATTTTATTTATCTTTTATTTAATTATGTGTATTTCCTCTATAAAAGGAATCTGATTTGTACCTATCATTATGGAGAATCAAGAAAAGTTTATGAGAAAAAAGAAAAGAAAAAAAAGTTTATGAGAGCTTCCATGTTTCTTTTTCTCAACAATCCTAACACTATCGGCTATATACTCATGCAATTAAGCTTACGTATATTTATTTCTTTATTTTTATAAAATTGTTCCTACGCTTAACAAGGTGAAATTGAAATTTTTCAAGGAGGTTAAGGGTATTTAGTTTTCCTAAAGTTAAGGTTTGAGTATGTCAAGAAAAGAAGCCAATTGAGTTGAACTCCTCGGAAATTTCAGTTTCCATCTCCCTATTGCATTAATATGGCAAATGGCAATAAACAAAATATATGACCAAATTGGCTTTAGTGTGTATGCTTAATCTTACAGATAAATCAATATAGGGAATGTGATTTTCATAGGAAAATGAGCTGGATTTTAAGTTAAAATAACATTCTCAAACTCCTTGAGATGCAAAAAACTAGCAACCCTAAAATTAGTGTAAGCTCTAAAACACAATAATCAAGGCTGCATTTGACAAGGTTTTTCGGAATTCCAAACGCAATGGCTTAAGGGTGCAGGTGGGGATAGTAATTGGACGGCGTTTATATCATATACTCAATATTAATAACTTAATATCAAATATCGAATATGTTAGGAGTAATAAAAATTTAAAATATTAAATATAAACTAGATATATATAGATGCTTCTAATATTTCATATTCGTTGGAGTTGAATAAATAATTGGAGTATATATATTTGATAATTATAATATCTTATATTGTAGAAGTATCTTTACTTTGACAAAATATCTTTTAGTGCCCCTAACGTTTGGGGTCAGTTTTAGTTATGCCTCTAACGTTTGTTTTGTGTCAATTATATCCCAACGTTTCACATTGTTGTCAATTATACCCTAACCTCAATTTTTTTGGGCCGAAGTCCTATTTTGGTCCCTCAAGTTTGCTCAAAGTTCCATTTCGGTTCCTCAAGTCTTTGGCGAACTTTTCGACGAGATACACGGCGACTCTGACGACTACGAAAACTCTTAATCCAAGGTTTTTTGATCTGCTGAATTCAATGGCAGTCTCCATTTTGCGAAAAAAATGACTGGCAAGTCGCTGAAAAATTTACGCAATCGCCGAAAATCATATTTTGGGTCATTTGTTCGCAAAATGCAAGCCGCCATTGAACTCAGGTGGTCAAAAAACCTTGGATTAGAAGTTTTTGTAGTCGTCGGGACCGCCGTGTATCTCGCTGGAAAGTTCGCCGAAGTCTTGAGGAACGAAAACAAAACTTTGAATAAACTTGAGGGACCAAAATAGGACTTTGGCCAAAAAAAAAATGATGTTAGGGTATAATTGACAACAATATGAAACGTTGGAGGCATAACTAACATAAAACAAACATTGGGGACATAACTGAAACTGACCTCAAACGTTAGGGGCACCAATAGGTCTTTTGCCTTTTACTTTTTATATTTAGTTATATATATGTATGTATTTTGTAGATGCAATGTTTGAATTGGTCATATATCTTTGCTTCAAAGTTCATTTTAGTCTTTTATCTTTTAAAATGTTAAAATTGGTCCTATATAAGTTTTACAGTGGTTCACTTTAGTCTCAAACTATTGAATAAGATCATATTTCTCTCATTTTAAATTCGAATGCGATTAAAAACTATGGATTACTTTTGATGAGTTACTTGGATCATCGGTTAATAAGGTTAAGTAAATTGAGTTCAAAAAGTGGGCCGCTCATTGAACTGTCAAATAAGTGAAGTTGATCATATCTCTCATTTCAAATCCAAATTCGACGAGTTTAGAGTTACGAGTTATTTTTAATTGACAAATCCTTTTTCTGTCTAATTAGAACTATCAACAAATGATGTCAAATCAAGCCCAAAAAGGGAGGGACCTAAAGGTGGAAAATTATGATAAATGGGCTTCAAATCTACTTTCAATTGCGATTAGATCTCATTTGTTGATATTTCCAATTGACCTAGGCTAGGGGTGGCAATCTCAACCCATTATCCACCAACCAAACCAATCAAACCACAAAATTAACCAACCCAACCCAACTCATTTAGATAATGGGTCAATATGGGTTGGGTCCAAAATTGACCCATTAAAATTTGGGTTGGGTTGGGTAAAACCCATGAGTTACCCAACCCAACCAAAATTTATATCAAACCTACGTAGTTTCATGAAAGGGGGTGAATATGAATTTCATAAATTTTTGTAAACATTATAAAATGCCCACCAAATAATGTCAAAATTTACAAAAAGGTCCCTGAACTATAATATTCAAGGACTAAAATGAAGATTATAAAAAAAATTTGGACCAAAATTGTAATTTTGAAAAATATTGGAAAAAGGATAAAATTACAGATTAGTCCTAAATTTGTAAAAAGAATGCATTTTAGTCCCACCAAACTGTGAGTTCAGTGAAAGGAAAATGAATTTTGCAAATTTTTGCAAAAATTTAGATAATGCCCCTAAATATTTTCAAAATTTACAAAAAAAGTCCCTAGATCATGATATTTGAGGACTAAAATGAAAATTTTAAAAAATAATTGGGTCAAAATGTAATTTTTAAAAATATGAAAAAGGTGGAAATTGCAAATCATTACAAAATGTGAAAAAAGAATACTATTTAGTCCTAAATTTGAATAATTTAAAAATTATTCTCATTAATTAGTTTATAAATTAAATTATATAAATATTTTAAGATGGGTTCATGGGTTGTGTTGGGTCAACCCTTAATTTTATGGGTCATGACCCACCCATGACCCATTTAGAAAATATAAATGGGTCAATAACCCATTTATAACCCAACCCAAAACCAACCTAACCCAACCATTTGCCACCCATAGCTTAGGCAAAAAAAGAATGATTTGTTAAGAGTAATTCGTAGCTCTAAACTCATCGCATTTGAACTTGAAACGAGAGATATATGACCACCTTTGTTTGTTTTACAGTGAAATGAGTTATCCACTTTCTAAACTTAATTTGACCTTATTTATTGATGACCACAATTGGATAACAAAATACTTGTCAAAAAGTAACTCATACTATTCGAATTAAAGAAATATAACTAAATTCAATAGTTTGGAGCTAAAATAAAACGTTTTGTCAACATTTATGAACATTTTAAAACATAAAAGATCAAAATGAACATTAAAATATACATTTAGGACCAAAATGACCCTTTGACCAATATGATAAAATATAGTTTGAGATATTTTAGGTGCACTAACGTGTATATTTGTGAATTATTCTTTGGCCTTGAACCGGTGATTAAAAAACAAAAACTTGGTAAATGGGATCATTTTGCAAGTTTACGTTTGTCATGTGAAATAGGACCACATTTGTCTTAGTCACGTATACCAAGAAAATAGTATTACAAACACTTGTCCCTTTAACAATATCCAATTCTGAATATCAATCATTGTGTTATATAATTTGAAGTTTTGAGCACATATAAAATATAGATTTATTTAACATGTGTTCTTATGGCATATTTTAAGGTTTTTTCTGATTGGTTAGTAGAGCATCTCATATATTAAAATCTATGAAAATTCATTTAAAAAATAATTTTTAATGTTTGAAAACTTGTTCGACCAATTAAAGAAACCTTAACATGTGCCCTAAAGCACATGTTAAATGGACCCATAAAATATAAAATATATGTGCGAACTTGTCTTGTGATGTACGAAACTAATTAATCCATTCAGATATCAGAAACCTCTTTTCCTATTTTTGTCAAAATTTCACAAATTTCATTATTTATTAAATCACTAAAAGGCCAAAATATAAAATTGGTCTCATATGTATAGTAGGGATAGATTTCAAATTGATTTCTTATCTTTCATTTGTTTAGATTGATCTTATATTTTTTATAATATTTTAAATTGGTCTTAAATATATTGATAATGGTTATATCTCTCTTATATTCAAGTTTAAATGCGATGATTCGATCTAGAACTACGAGTTTCTTTTAACAAGTATTTTGAGACCCTCAATAAACGAGATCAAATCGAATTTCAAAAGTGGATAACTCGTTTTACGGTCGAACAAGTGAATTTGGTCATATATCCTTTGTTTCAAGTCCAAATACGACAGGTTTAAAAATTTGGTCATATATCCTTTGCAGTACTACACCAATACAGTACTGCAGAGGACCAATGATTTTATGCCATGTGCAAAAGTTGTACACATGATACAATATCATTGGCCATCTGCAGTAGTGCAAAGAATCTAAAATAATAACCCTACTACTTAAGTTTGTTCTCTCATAACACAACCCTTGCGTTATTCTTATTTTTTAACTCTCTAGTTTGACCTTTGAAATTTATTGGAGCCTTTGTTTACTCATAACTCTAACTTTTTATTATCTTATAGACAGGACAAAGACAAGGGGCAAAGGGGGTCAATGGGAGCCACGCCCCGCCGCCCCTCCCCCTCCCCATCTCCCCAAATTTCACTAATGCATAATGCATAACAAATTAGTAATAATATCATCTTATTTAATTTTAACTCACCTCAATGGCCCCCTCCCTCTTCTCCATTTGATATATTACATATATTTATATATATGTAATATATAAATATATTTAACACATGGAATACATATTTAAGAATAATCAAAGTATATTTTTGGTCTTATATTTATTTTTCAGGTTTCAATTTAGTCTTGTATTTTTTTTTGTATTTTTAGTACCATATTTTTTATTTAGATATCAATTTGACTTGATATATTTTCTTGTTACACTTTTGGTCTTATATCTTTGGCTAAGATTGTAGAATTGGTCTTATATCTTTTGGTTATGTTGTAGAATTTGTGAGACTAACGGTAGAACTTTTTGCAAATATATGAGACGAAATCTGTAACAAAAAAGATATGGGATTACTTTTGCACTTGACTAACAAATATGAGACCAAAATTATAACAAAAAAATATACATGATTAAATTGAGACCTGAGCAAAAAATATGAGACAACAAATACACTTTGGCCTTAAAATTATGAGAGTTTTAAAAAGATAATGTTGGCACTGGTACTTTAAAAAAAGATCTCAATAAACGTCCACAAATTCAAGATTATCTTATAAATTAGTATGATTATTAAAGATACAATTTAATAATTTTTTTATATTTAATGTTATAATAATATTAATATTAAAAACATTCTTTTCTAAATAAATTTTTAAAATTATTAATTAAATTTTAATATTTAGTGATAATAGGCCCAATAATTAGGAGACCCAATTGACAGAAGATGCCCTTGGCCCAGCACGCCATAAGCCCACAAGGTAGGGCGAGAACACCCTTAACCCCACTAGGGCAAGGACGCCCATAACCATAGAGGGCATGGGCGCCCACAGAGTATAAGGACGCGAGGAATAAGGAAACATTCCCTGAACCAATCAGGAACCAATCAAGGATCAACCAAGATCCGCTGTCAATCAAGACAGATCCCCCAGAGATCCTTCCCATGGACTCTGCCTTGGCCATCAAGACGCCCTACGCTAATAAGGAAATAGTTACTCACTTATCCTTAATTAACAAAACAATATCTTCCTACACGAAATAGGAAAGATTATGATTCACCTCCCATATCACTGAAGATATCTCTTCTAAAATCAAGGAATTTTCCTTAAACGGACTCTCCTCAATAAGCCTATAAATACAAGATGGTAACTCTATGAAAGGTACGTAACTCACGTTACTCACACTACTCATGCTAGCTCATATTCTTATCTCAATACTAACTTAAGCTTCAGAGGTGAATCACAGGGGAGACCCCCTGTGGTTCACTGTCTTGCAGGAAAATCTTGTAGTGAACCGGGAAACGACCCTCGGCCAAATCCCAGTTCATCATTGGCGTCGTCCGTGGGGAACAAATCAAAAGCTTTGTTCCTCTAAAAATTTTGGTAGATAATACCTTTCTATTATTATATTATTATGATTATTATTGTTTTAAAAAAAAAAGGGATTTGTTCCCGTAAAAAAAACTTCTTCCCAAAGCCGCGCAACGCTGCGCACAACACCAGTCACCGCCGCACAGTCGCCGCTTCAGGCCGCGCACACCCGTTCCGCTACTGCTGCCCCCGAGCGCCATGCCGTGATGACAGATAAGTCAAACCCTTAAAATCATGAGTTGTCATGAATTCACAGTTTGCCACTTTGATTGGTTTCTACGTATTCTTGCTGAAATTCAATTGATTTTTGTCTAGAATTTGCTATTAGTCATGTTCCACCATGGTATCTTCATGCTTGTTTGAAGTGTTTGAAAATATGTCTGTGAGAAACTTTGATAAAGTGATATGCATGCTTGCCCATTTGCTAAGCCAGCCTCAAAAGCCTGTTGATTTTTCAGTTTCAACGGTATATGCCATCTGTACAGTTGCACTGTGAATATATATGCCCACAAATTGACACTTTGTAGGGACTAAATAGAGAGATTCATAAAAATTTATATGAAATAAGATTTCAATGCCACATACTTGTTGGGAAATCACAGAGGGAGCGCAGCGGAAGAAATTTAAAAATTTTTTGGACTAAAACGCAAATAAAACTAAAAGCTAACTCTGTGATTCCTTCCAGGATCCACTAACTATGTTTATACCAGATAAGAAAAGGATGTTTACCTAGTTTCAATCGGTGACTTATCGTGTTCGCGAATTTGAGAAGTCCACTGAGTGTCCTTCCTCTACCGGTGATCCACACGAGCAGTTTGGCAGATGCCTAGGTGCTAGCCTCCTTCACTTCTTCCCAAGTGAATACGGTAACTCTATCTATGATTCTTGAATAATCAAGAAGTGTTCTTGATTATCAAGATTGATTGGGAAGTACTAATATTATCAGGTGCAGGTCCAATTCTCTTTCTTCAAGAAAAATTGACTCACTCTCATAATATTAGGACTAGGCGATTTTTCACACTCTCTATAGAGCTCTAGGCGAAATTCTTGGTCTGACCAAGTTGATCTGTGTTGTGAATTGTCTCTGAGATAGGCGCCTAGTGCCTCTATTTATAGTGTTCTCATTCCTAGTTTTAGGGAATCCTAATCCAATTAGGATATCTCTAAGATATTGGATATCTTTTAGATATCTCAAAATATCTTTTGATTTATAATATTAAACTTAATATTATAATTCAAAAATAAAGGCCCAATTCGAATTTGACTATCCAAGATCAAATCTTGAGATCAAATCTTAATTTGCTCAAATCCTATTGGTTGGAATGAGTCATGAGAATTTGATTTTATAATTTAAATATTACTTTAATATTTAAATATAAAAGTCGACTTTGCCTATACTTTAAAATGCAAGATCAAATCTTGCACCCCAAGAAAGGAGCTAGGCGAAATTTCTCATGTTGGTTTGGAGGAATTTTATAACAACCCAAACTCCTTAGGTAGTTATAACTAATTCCTAACAATTTTGAATAAAAGAATTACCTTAATATCTTTTAATTCAAATCCTATATCTTTTCCAAAAGATATTTATCTTATCTTTATTTAATTAATAAAAACAATTTCTATTAATAAAAATAAAGATAATGAGGCGCCACCCTCATCCTTATGTTTCCCAATTTTAGTGAATTTAATAAATCAATAATTCCCTAATTTTTAGGAAACTTATTTAATTTATTTATTCACTAATATTTTAATTGTAAAACTATTTAACAATTAATTTAAATTTAAATTTGTCCAACAAATTTAAAACCTCAATCATAGATATTTATTTAAGACAAGATTTAATGTCCTAAGACATTTAACTATGTCCTAAATTGTGTCACCTAAGTGACTCACGAATTAACCCTAATTCGTGTCCCAAAAATTAGCATCTTGATCCTGCTCATGTGTGACCCAGCAGGCCTCACGTGAAGTTGGCAGCAAATCATCTTAATGATTCACAAGTTGTGAGCGGACTCTAGCAAGCCATCACAACTACCCAAAACACGGGAGTTATCGCTTTAACGACTTTAACGATTTAACCTAAATACCACCTTGTCATAATTCCTATTGTCTCACGATATTTTGGTCATGGATCAGGCACGGGAATGTCATCCAAAATCCAAACCACAACTTTCTCGATTTCCTGAGTTAGTCCCAATTCCCAGCGTGGCCACGCATTTCTTGGACAGACTCATCGAGGGCGCCAGTTAAATATCTCTCATCTTAAATGAGGGACAAAATCCCATCTTGGTCAACCACATTCCTTTGCACGGTAATCAACCAAACCCGTACCTAGCCTGTATGGCTACCCTGCTACGGGTAACGTTGGACTAGGCCAAAGTTTGACAACTACAATGCCGGAATAGTCAAGACCTCAGGTCTAAGGCTATCGTGACAGGTGTACAGGAGAGGCTCGCTTATGACTAAACCCATGCAGGACTCTCCGGGTCGGTCCAGCAATTTGTAACCCTTACAAAATTGCACCATGACTCTCGAGAAGCATCTAGTGCATGTATCTCTATACACCGAGGTCATGCTGGTCTTAGTTCATTTACGTTCCCACGTGAATGATCGACCAGGGACAGTTTTAGATTATTTATCATATAATTAATCAAGGATTGTTATCATAGTAAACACGCTAATAATATGATAACCATTAATTTATCTCCATAAATTAATTAATATGTTCAAAACATATTTATAAAATGATTGGCCCTAGGGCACAATCTCCAACAGATACTTTGATTGACTCGGATGCAAATGAATTGTTGGCTCCACATGATATTGTGACTTAAATAGCTTCTTTTATTTTGCTGTTACATTGAATTCACATGACGTGTTTACTCTATGTCAAGAGATGACATCCTACAACTTGTGTTTAAATGTGCTATCGTGAAACCAAGTCTGGTTGTTTCTTTATGCAAAGTCCAATTTGCTGTTTATGTAGCTTGACTACATGCCTTACTTTACTCAAAAAGCTATTGTTATGCCTAATGGATTGCGGCAAAATAAAACCCCATTTATACATGGTCAGAGAGTGTTTTCTCTAACGTGCTGCTCAATACACATAAGTACATGTGCTTAACCACTTTTGTCTTGGAAGGGCACTTTTATTGACATAAAGTGATGCAGGATTTAGTGCGGAAAAATCCACACCTCCAATGTATTTTATCACAAAATATTGCGCTTCAATAATGGCTATGTACTAGCACCTTATCTAATCGGAATGCAAGTTCATACTAAATTAAGCTGCCATCAACGGCACGGGCGCCACCGCCGTAAACATAGGCGTCGATGTGAATACAGGCGCGGACGCCAATATGAATACAGGCGTGGACGCCGATGTGAATACAAGCGCGGACGCCAATATGAATACGGGCGTGGACACAGATATGAATACAGGCGCTGCCGCGAGCGTGGTTTATCAGATAAGTTTAGCTTCTAAACATCTCTCTGATTACGAATTTGCTATTTGTCATTATTTGATCATAGATTTCAATTAATCTGAAAATTCTTGGGACTCTGTATGCTAGAACTTGCTTTAAAATTGCTGTCATAGCTTGCACAAAATTTGAGATTCTGGTTTGAACTAGAAGGCATTGTTGGGAAATCGCCATGCTTATAAAGCAGCGGAAACGGATATAAAACAAAAAATTTAAACCAAACACAGCGATTTCTTTCCCAATAGATCCGCTATATGGATCTGTATCGGTGTAAGGACAAGAATTTACCCAAATCGATCGGCTGTTCTTTGCGTTTACGAATGTGAGGAGTCCACTCCGAGTGTGCTCCCTCCACCGGTGATCCACACGAACAGTTTGGTAGATGCCCAGGTGCTAGCCACGTTCACTTCTCCAAGCAAACCGGGAGCCTTATCTACGGTGTTCTTGGATTCAAGAACACTTCTCAAAATCCAAGATAAGATGGCGCCTATGATCAAGAATGTGGTTCTTGATCTCACACACAACTCAACACACAAATCCTAAAACACTTCTAGGGTTTGCGCCACTTTCTCTCTCTAGAAAGACTAGGGTTGTGTTTTCTCTCACAAATTTTCACCAAGACTCAAAACAATTTTGCTCTTGTGAAAATTGCTAGCTAAAGTCGAAATTCCCAAGGTATGAGAGACTCATCATCAAAGTCGACTTCTAGCTCCTTGTATATATAGGGTTTAGGCTTTGATAATTATAATTAGGGTTTCCCAAAATTATACAATTATCAAATATTAAATTCATGATATTACACTAATATCATGATTTTAGGACTTGAATTCCTAATTATAATATTACCTTAATATTATAATTTGGATCCAAATGCAATCTTGGAGAATCAATTTGGAAGATCAAATCTTCCCAAAGAGATTCCCAAGCCATGAGCCTAGTCCAACTAATTTTGTTGAAATTTAATAAACTAAAATAACAAACCTAACTATTAGGTAGTCATAACTTATTTTGTTATTTTCCAACAATATTGATTTAAGATATTACCATAATATCTTAAGTCAATCTTTCAAATTCGAATTTTTAGTCTTTTATTGGATTAAAATATTACACTAATATTTAAATCCAATTAGACCTAAAATTTCGACTTCCCTATATATATATATAAATATTGAATTAAAATATTACCTTAATATCTTTAATTCAATCATTTGAAATCTAGATCAAATCTATTTGAATTTCAAATCTTCAAGCCATGACTTTAATTAATAAAACATTTCTATTAATTAAAATAGGCCTATAGGAGGCGCCATCCTCCTCCCTATTTATCCTAATATTAGTGAATTTAATAAATCAATAATTTCCTAACTTTTAGGAAACTTATTTAATTTATTTATTCCCAATATTATAAATAGGAATATAATTATAAATAGCATAATCACATTATCTATTTAATAATTATCATCTATATATATATTTAAATTTGTCCCACAAATCTAAATATCATATATCTGTAGATATTTATTTAAGACAATATTTCCTGTCCCAGACAGTCAATTATGTCCTAAACGGTGTCACCAATGTGACCCACGAATTAACCCTAATTCGCGTCCCGAATTGGCATCTTGATCCTGCTCGTGTGTGACCCAGTAGGCCCCACGTGAAGTTGGCAGCAAGTCATCCCTATGACTTACAAGTCGAGAGCGGACTCTAGCAAGCCATCACGACTACCCAAAACACGTGAGTTATCGTTTAACGCCGAAACGACTTAACCTCAGTACCACCTTGTCAAATTCCCTTTTTGTCCTACGATATTCCGGTAATGGATCAGGCATGGGAAAGTCATCCAAAATCCATACCTCCAACTTTCTCGATTCCTTGAGTAAGTCCCAATTTCTAGTGTGGCCACACATTCCTTGGACAGACTCATCGAGGGGCCCAGTAAAATATCTCCCATCTCCATGAGGGACAAAATTCCGTCTTGGTCAACCATATTCCTCAGCACGGTAATCAACCAAACCCGTACTTAGCCCTTATGGCTACCCTGCTACGGGCAACGTTAGACTAAGCCAAAGTCTGACAACTACAACGCCGGAATGATGAAGACCTCAGGTCTTGAGGGCATCGTGACAGGTGTACCAGGAGAAACTAGCTAATGACTAAAACCATGTAGGATTCTCCAGGTCAGTCCAGCAACTCGTAACTCCTTACGTAATTGCACCATGACTCTCATAACAGCATCTAGTGCATGCATCCCTATGCACCGAGGTCATGCTGGTCTTAGTTCAATTCAAGTTCCCACTCGAATGATCGACCAGGTTCAGTTTTAGATTAATTATCCTATAATTAATCACGGACTGCTATCACAGTAAACATGCTAATAATGTGATAACCATTAAATTATCTCTATAAATTAATTGATATGTTCACAACATATCTAAAAGATGATTGGCCCTAGGGCACAATCTCCATCAGGCATATGGGGTGTTTGACATAATGACTACGAGAACTTTGACAAAGTTACATACATACTTACATCTTTGCTTGATAAAGTAATCACAATTGTACATGGTTAGCTATATGGATAAACCTTGAATATGCCCATGACGGGTTGATTTCGAGGCTAGGAGTTTGGAAAGTTTCAATGTCATATACTTTGACTGATTTGGATGCTTACGTTGTATTTGCACCTTGCATGCTTATTATGACTTTTATGTGGATGAAAGTAATCTCTAATTTGCTAAGCACAACTATTACAATGTTGTTTCTAACGAAGTAGGATATGCCTCAAGAGCATTTGAATTACATTTCTTAAAGACAGGGGTAGCCTTGATAAGGACTACACTAAGAGCAAGGATTTTGCTCCAACTTCACTATACCACTATTACTGTCAGGTATCATGATACTTTCATTTTCGAATTTTTTAACGGATATATAAAATCCTTTGTGGCCCTTGGCTCAATTTCATGTGGATTGGACTTGTTTGAATAATAATGCGCATCGAATGCTTGGTTTCACTACCATTTTTCAAAAGGCAAGACATAGCTAAACAATATTGTTTTAGTCTTTCTCATATATGCTAACAAGCACTGTCTTGGCATTAATATTATGTGATGACTCATCAGCTTCTTTATTTAAGAGCTCAGACACTTCTCAGCACTTGGAAATCCTTACACCGACGTCACCGTAAGTGTGGGCGTTGTTGTAAGCGTAAGCGCCGCAGTACGCGAGGCGCCACTATGGATATGGGCGCCACCATAAAAATTCCTGAGCAATCAAATTCATTTGATAATTTTTCTACATTGACACCTTAGTTTCGTTTTGAACTTTACAGAAATTCAATAGAGTGAGGAAAGAAAGCCTCCCAAGATTGCACATGAAAGATCAAACACTTGGCAGTCGCCCACCATGCCCAGGCATACCATTTCAAGGAAGATTAGGCTCTTGATGCCCATTTAATAAAACCCTCTCAATGTAGAGACATGGGGACCCCCCATTTGCCAGCATTTGAGTCAAGATTCTCGAAATCTACCATCATCAACTTGGAGCATTTCATGAAAAGGAGAGAGTGGTATACTCTAAATAAACAATGGTGTAAAAATGTCTTGCTATTGATTATTATTCTCAATTCTTTTGCTAGATTCATTTATCATTAAACTAACAGTTTATACTTAAATTATATTAGACAGATGTCTAGCCAAAATCGGCGCCAAAGCCTCAGATAAATTATAGACATGGAAAGCTAATGGACTCGATCCAAACAGCATCCACATTCACATTGAGGAAAACAAAAGTCACGCCTCATCAGGCGCTTGACACACACCGAGCCTAATTAGGCAAAAATCTACAATTACAAGGCAAAACAAGGCGCTGACGTCATCTCCAGTACAAGGTAGCCAAGCGGCAAGGGCCCTAACGCCCAACCGGTCCATGACCAAAGCCCAATGAGGCAAAAATCGCTCAAGAGGGACGCCCTTAGCAATTCTAGGACGCCCTGACGTCCAGTGAGTATGACACTCACACCCCAAGCGAACAGATCCTCCCTTGGTTTCAGGACGCCCTGACGTCCAGTGAGTATGGCACTCACGCCCCAAGCGGACAGACCCTCCCTTGGTTTTAAGACGCCCTGACGTCCAGTGGGTATGGTGCCCACACCCCATGCGGACATCATTCCTTGGGAGGCTAGCCACAAAAACATGCGCATGTATCGAACATCAACTTTGAGTCCTAGCACCCTCGTGGAAGGCATGGCATCCTTACCCACGACTACGGGCCATCGCCCTCACAATGAAGTCCCAGCAACTTCGTGGAAAGCATGGCGACCTGACACAAAGACCGCCAAGGTCTTTAGGAGATTCAAATGGGAACTAAGTCTCAAACTTCCCCAGTGAACGCGCCAAAATCGTGGACGCCGTAAGCCATGAGGCTAGGAACATGAAAATCCTCCTAACGGAATGAGGACGCCAATGGTGCCATCAAGAAATCATAAAGCGAACGACCACGTCGTTAAGCGGGACTCCCCTCGTGGGGACACTATCTCACTTCTTTCGAAGGGACTAGTGGTAATAGTCCAAATATCTGACTATGTCCAAATGACAAAGTTCAGGCCGAATACATAATCGGACCAGGAAGCCTTTAGGCAGGAAAGGACGCCCAAACGGCGCGACGTCGCTAAGGAGATCAAGGCGCGTGAGCGCCCAAGTAACAAAGTTGCACAGGCAGTGCAAAGCACATCTTGAATCAATCCAGATCAGGATAAACGCCCAAGCACCAGGAATGGAAGGACAAAGCGCCTCAAAACAAACCAACGAAAAACGTTGTATCTGTCATCCACTCGTGGGGGCACATCTCATGGGGACATAGCTTCACTTCTTTTGTTGGGACTAGTGATAATAGGCCCAATAATTAGGAGGCCCAATTGGCAGAAGATGCCCTTGGCCCAACACGCCATAAGCCCACAAGGTAGGGCGAGAACGCCCTTAACCCCGCTAGGGCAAGGACGCCCATAACCATAGAGGGCATGGGCACCCACATAGTATAAGGACGCGAGGAATAAGGAAACATTCCCTCAACCAATCAGGAACCAATCAAGGATCAACCAAGATCCATTGTCAATCAAGACAGATCCCCAGAGATCCTTCCCATGGACTCTGCCTTGGCCATCAAGGCGCCCTACGCAAATAAGGAAATAGTGACTCACTTATCCTTAATTAACAAAACAATATCTTCCTACATGAAATAGGAAAGATTATGATTCACCTCCCATCTCACTGAAGATATCTCTTCTAAAATCAAGGAAGTTTCCTTAAACGGACTCTCCTCAATAAGCCTATAAATACAAGATGGTAACTCTATGAAAGGTACGTAACTCACGTTACTCACGCTACTCATGCTAGCTCATATTCTTATCTCAATACTAACTTAAGCTTCGGAGGTGAATCACAGGAGAGACCCCCTGTGGTTCTCTGTCTTGCAGGAAAATCTTGTAGTGAACCGGGAAACGACCCTCGACCAAATCACAATTCATCATTTAATGTAAACAACATATATTCATGTTATATTTGATAAGTGTTTTTAAAAAAATTTAACTCCCCTTATAACAATTCCTGGCTCCGTCAGTGTTAAGATACTCATATACACTATTCTCTCATGATAAATTTAAGATTGCTCGCAACATGATTTTGGGTTTATGAAATATTTGATGCACATAACATAATAATGTGAATATTTAAAAATTAGGAGCGTATCCTAAAAATGGTAGAGATAAGATGGCGATGGGTATGGCCGTATGGTACCCGCCTATCTGGTCATTTTATTATTATTTGTATTTATACTTTGATAAACTGGAAAATGACTGGCACTTACCTAGTTCACCGGAGAGGGCTGCAAGAGCCAAGACTTGAGCAAAGACCTGCAAAAGCTTCACAGGGGGGCCCTGCGAAGTGTACTCCGACGATCAAGTTAGTACGAGAATAATCAGAGAGTGAGAGAGTTTGAGTGTAAGAAGTAGCTAACCTTGAACTGGTGAAACGGGCTCTATTTATAGAGCAGGGAGGAGAGAGGTGGCCAGCGTGCGGGGCGGACCACGTTCTGGGCACGATCTCCACCAGCGAAGATGGTGGAGACCGAGATTTGCGGAGCAAGGCAATCGTGGGAGATCGCGTGTTGTGTTTCTAGGCGGGCGCCTAGAAGCTGGAGATCGTGGGTATGAACAAGTCAGTAACCCACGATCTCCCGTAGCGTGGATTGCGGAGCGGGGTAGTCGTGGGTGGCCACGTGTCATTTGGGGGACGGGCGCCAAGACCCAGGATGGACCATGAGCGCCCCCAAGTGAGTTTAGGGCGCCCGACTGACTCGATGGCGCTTCGCAAGGTGCGGAGGGGAGAAGAGGCCCGGTGCGAGGGCCGTTTAGGCGTACGCCCAAATAGTGATGTATCATACTTGTTTATCTTATCTAACACTCTCTATTCGTATTTAAAAAATTAATATATTTATTCATATTCAATCCATGGTATATGAAATAATATTTAATACTCGAGGGGTATATGAAATATTTAAAACATCATTAATATATNAGGCCCGGTGCGAGGGCCGTTTAGGCGTACGCCCAAATAGTGATGTATCACAAGTCCCTCCTTAAAGAAGTCTACGAGCGCGTTCGTCGTACTGTTCCTTAAGGCGGGCGGGATGACAGATTTGGAGAGCGTGCGATGGGATCCGTGCTTGGGCAGTGTAATTGCGTCCATTGGCGAACGCCCAAAAATGTGCGGGAGTACTTGTCCCCCGCGGAGAGGAAATGGTAGGAATGGCGGCCTTCCCTGGGAAAACGGAAAGTCAGTGGATCATGGCGGGCGGGCATGTGGTAGGTAGGGCTGTCTTGTCAGGGACACGTGTCGCTACCCGGGAGGCAGAAATTTGAAAAACAAAAACGCCTCGTATGCCGCGCTCGCAAGGGTATAAAAGGGGGAAATGTAGCGTCTTTTGTACTTTGGCCATTTTAGCGAGTTGAAGAGAGAGAAAAGAGGAAATCGAAGAGTCCAGTCGCCGGAGTTGCCAAACCGTCGCCGGAAATCGAAGCGAAGTGACCGTGGAAGTTCATCGGTTCGAGCGAGAAGCTTGCTGGTAAGTGTTTGTTGTTGATTATGTGTTGCATTTCGCTGGGTTAGGGTTTGTTCTTCCGAGGAAAGTGGGTTTTCGTGTTTGACTGTTGGAGACGCCGTCGTGGGTGACAGCGGAAATGGGTGGTTAGTGGTGGGCATTCGCTGTAGGGTGTGAGTTTGTGAGTGGGACAGCGAGAGAATGGGTGTGGGTTTGGGTGTGGGGTGTTGAGTTTCTGGGTTTGTGCTGGGTTTTCTGGGTTGGGTGTTCATCGAGTTCATACTCTGATGAAGGTGACGTTTGGGGTTTTTCTGGGTTTGTAGGGCGGGCGTCGCATGTGAGTGAGGCGGTCGTCAGTTGTGTGGTCGTGACATGTTTATTTGTTTGCAGAGTTAACAGGATACGAGTGTGCAGTAGTTGATAAGCAGGGCGAGCGCCTCAAATTATTCAACTTTCAAACTAATACCCAAACGTACAATGTCTTCAGGTACCTCCTAATCCCTTGTATTTTGACTTTTCTGGCAAGTGTTAGAGACCATGGTGGTCATTAGGGAGTTAGAAGAAGGAGAAGAACTGAGTAGTGTTAGTAGTTTCACTACACAGGGCAGTAGCTCTGTAGATTTGGAAGAGGCTCGTCAGTCGCTAGAAGAAACAGTGCAGCGGGCGGCTAGGTTACTAGCTAGGAGCGCGAGTGAGAGGGCGGGCGCTCTTGTTGTATACAGAGGGGGTATGGATCTGGCGACCTCACCTCCATCAAACGTTGAACAAGATCCAGTAGAGGTGTCGGAGGAGCAAGTGGTGGAGCTCTCCGACTGTTCAGAGGGAGAGCCCCCGATGTTGAGGGAAGAGCCAACGGGTCCCCTGAGTGGGTCGGCGGCCGAGGGGGAGCGCCTGATCATGGCGCGCGACGTGGTGGCGTGGGACGCCGCAGAGGGGTTCGGGAACCCCGAAGTGAGGGCGACCGTGGGGCCGCCAGCAGAGCCTTCCAAATTTGCCACCGACGAAGATTTGGAGGCGGCCCAAGAGGCGTACTTTGGGCCAGGTTCCGGCCGAGAGGCGAGCGGCATGGCCATCGGCGTGTGGGATGGCAACAATACTATGTGGTGGACTCATCGGCGTGGGTTCATCGTTCACGAGATTTTGTTGCGGGAATGTGATTCCCAAATTCCTTTTACGGATTTTGAGGTAGAGGTACTGAATCACCTCAACTGCTGTCCGGCGCAGCTGGCGGCGAACGCCTGGAGAAGTTTGAAATATCTGCAGTATGCTGCGTGGACAGTGAGCAGGGAGCTCACTGTGAAGTTATTTTTATACTGGTTTTCCGTGAAGCTCGGGGACAACGGGCGGGTGAACCTTCAGAGAAAGGGGGGTGCCCTTCATGGGTTTCCGGCCAGTATAAGCAATTGGAAAAACTGGAAGGATAGATACTTCCCCCTGGTGGACAACGATGTGGAGCGCCCGTGGTGGGTGAGGGATGAAGACGATCGCCCGTTGTTCCCAGTGGCGTGGTCGGACGCCATCACGGGGAGTAGCCCGATCAAGAGAGGGCATTTGAGCGAGGAGGAGCGGCGGACGGATAGGCTGCTAACCTCGTTTTACAAAAATTATGAACAAACATGTAATGTTTTGACTAACACTAACATTTGCCTTTCTTTGTCACGTGTGACTTGGTTGTTTGAGTTGTATCTAACAAGTTTGTTATTGGTTTTGTAGCAATGAGAGAGGCGCAGAGGAGATCCGACATCCAGGGCGCCGGGAGCTCGGCCGCGGCGGGCCGGGCGGAGAGGAGCGCTGAGCCGGGGAGGGCTCAAGGAAGGCCTCAAGGGGGGATGAGGGCGCCACCAGTCGCGCCAGGCGGGAGGCCAAGGGGTTCGGGCCCTTCGTCTCGCGTGACCTCTGCTTCTGGGGGCGTGGGGCAAGCTGCAGCGAGCCCATCGAGGAGGAGGACTGGACCACCAGTGTTGGCCCCTGGTGGTATGAGGCAGGCGGGGGGCCCGTCGGAGAGGAGGAGGCCGGATGGGAGGGGAAAGGGTCCAGTGGTGGAGGAGCCGCCGGCGAAGAGGGCGCGCGTCGTCAGTCCCTCAGATCCCGGGGAGTTTATCCACTGGGATGACGTAGAATTGGACCAGTTCATCAAAGTGAGCCATCCGGATGGCGACGGGCCCAGAAACCCACGGATGGAGATGCCGGAGTCTCGGCGGGTGAACGAGAATGGGGAGGCTGAGTTCCCCTATCTGCCATCGCGGCCCTTCAGCGGGAGGTTTTCTGGGATAGCTTCCATCCAATCCCTCTATTCCAACGGCACCTATGAGTGGCATGACTCCATGGTCGCCGACGCCTTCAGACGGCCGCCAGCGGATTATGCGGCACAGTTCGGTATGATGGCGGCCATGGCCGGTCACGCGGCGCAGACGCTGTCGCATAATCTGGCGAAGGAGGTGGCCCGCTTGAGGGAGGAGGCCAGGACGGCTGGCGGGGCGGAGCAGCTGAAAGCACTGGAAGCTGCCAGGGACCAAGCGCTGGAGGAAGCTCGGGCGGGACGGGCCCAGGTGAAGAAGGTGGAGGAAGAGAGGAAGAAGGAGAGGGAGAAGAGGAAGAAGGCAGAGCAGGAGGCGGGTGCGCAGCGGGGGGAGGCTGCGGCTGCCAGGGCGGAATTGGAGGCGTACCGGGCGGGGGAGGCCCAGAGGTTGGAGTGCGCGCGTCGGGACGAACGCCGCCAGTGGTATTGGTTTTACATCCAAGCCACATCGCGAGGGTTCGAAAACTGCAGGAAGCAGTTGGCCTTCTTGAACCCAGGGCAAAATGAGGCGGGCCTTGATTATACCTATGAGGTGCTGCCTAACGGTCAAGGCGGTGAGGAGATCCGCATGCGCGCGGATGATGACGAGCCCGGGACGCCAATGCCGGATCTGCCAGAAGATTGGACCATCCACGCGCTGGAGGTTCAGGAAGGGCGGTCCCCTCTCAGGCCAGGGGATGAAGGGTACGTTCCCCCGGCGGACGTCCAGAGCACCGCAGGCAATGAGGCGGACGTCGAGCAGATGTTGATTGTACCGGATAGCGGAGGTGCAGAGGGTAGTGGCGACCACGCTCCGGGGAATGACGAGCCGGTGATTCTGGACGATTAGGGCCTCCGTGTTTTGTAATCTTGGGGGTGTTCCCCGTTTTGAATTTTCTGGGCGTGTGTGCCCTCTTTTTTTTTGTGAATTTGTATGGGGTGTGTGCCCCTTTTGAACGAATTTGGTGGCCGTTTCGGCCTTGATTAATGCAGGCCATGAGGCCATTTATTTATGCTTTGATATTTATAACTGTTGTTATTTCATATCTGTTGTGTTTGATATTTACGCAAGTGTATGTATGTGGGTGTGTGTCCGCCCAACTGAGTTGGCGATCGGACTTTTGGGCTAGCCAGCCAAGAGGTGAGGGACCAGCATGGCGTATGAGCAACTTCTCGGCTCATGGGCGCGCGGAGCGCCAGAATGAAAGCGTATGGAGGCGTCCCTCCAGCCTTCGAGCTCTTCTTTGGAGCGAATATTACGTGTAGTGAGACGTTGTGAGTTAGGCTGTGCCTAAGCGAGAGTAATTGAAACAAACGCGGATGTAAATGAATCGAATAAATTCAAGAGAATGCCATAGTAATATTGATGAAATATATTGGCGGTCGTTACATAAAGTAAGTAATTGCAACACATAAAAGCGTGCAAAAGATTACATAAATGAAAATACATAAATGAAATCAAAGCGTGATATTGTTGACCGTGCGGTCGAGATATTTTCTGAGGCTCGCGACGTTCCATGTGTTTGGCAGACGGCGGCCGTCCAGAGTAGAGAGCACGTACGCGCCACCAGGGATAACTCTGGTGACCCGGTATGGTCCTTCCCAGTTGGGATGGAGCTTGCCGTGCGAGCGGTTCAGGCGATCGTTGGCCACATCGCGGAGGACGAGGTCGCCAACGTCGAAGGATCGATGTTTGACCCTTTTATTGAAATACTTGGCCATGCGCTCTTTGTAGGCGGCCTGGCGGATGCTGGCGATTTCTCGCACCTCCTCAAGTTCATCTAGAGCTATTGCTCGACAGCCTCGGTTTGCCTCCTCATTGTAGTATAAGACCCTGTCGGAGAGAAAGGCGGTCTCAGCTGGAATCATGGCGGGCGACCCGTATGTAAGGGTGTAAGGTGCCTCGCCTGTGGATTCTTGAGGGGTGATACGGTAAGACCAGAGGACGGTTGGGAGTTCGTCCGCCCAGCGGCCTTTGGCGTTGTCGAGCCTGCGCTTGAGCCCATTTAAAATGATGCGGTTGGCGAGCTCGGTTTGGCCGTTG